>VWZP01000969.1:96605-129630 GCA_013396995.1 Dicaeum eximium | reverse complement strand
TTTTTTTTTTTTTTAAAGCAGGACTTGTCCCTGTCTCATTCAAGGAATTTCACAACTAAATCTCGTTTGCTCTTTCACCTCCCTTGCTGTAACTTCTGTGTCAGCAGAGTTGTTTACTGATGCACAAGGAAGATGATGGCAGGAGAGAGGAAACCCCCAGAATTGTATATTGACCTTGAAGGACTTTCTATGGAAAGAAAAAAAAAATAGAGAAAAAGAAAAGCCATTGCTGTTAACATTCTAAAGATGACTCAGAATGAGTATTTCAATTACCATCTAATTAATACAGGACATTAATTGTGGTTATTTAGGTGAGGTAGCCTTTATATAAGGGTGTCTGATGGAGAAGAAACTATATAAGCAGAAAAGTCATAGCTGCTAAAATTGCCACATTAAAAACCATTAAATGACTTTATTAAATGTTTTCTTCTTCACTGAGTGTTGCAATACATGCTAGAGGTGTTGTCTGTGTCTTACACTGCAAGTAAACACTTTCTTGCATGTATGGGAAATTTTCATCCATTTAAATTTCTGGTTTGATGCCGTTTTACTTCAATTTTTTTCACTGTTAATTTTTAAGAGTTTTAGAGTAATTAGAAATCATTCAAATTAATTTAAATGCAAGATGCTTGCTGTTAATTTAAAATGACAAAGGGTAAAAACATTCAGTACCATTTTAGCCAGGAGTAATTCTATAAACATTTTTAGGTAAAAACAAAATGAGAAGTCTACACCATATATTCTGCTTTCTACTTGTCTTGTCTTTGTAAGCTATCTGATGAGTTTGGCTGGATAAACAAGAAAATTAAGTAATAATGAATGTGTGTTTACTTATGTAATTTAATTCAACAGTATGTTTGAGTATGCTGTGTTTTCATAATTATTTTATTAGCCAAGAATTTAGCACAATTAGAAATATAAATATAGCTCGAAATTGCAAGGACTTTTAATGGATACTCCCAATCTGGTTCCTTCCAAAGTCAACATTCCGCTCAGGGAAAAATATTTTCTGAGGTTTCTGAAGGTGTATGTAGCAAAAGATCTTCTGATAACCAGGGCAAAGGAAGGTATCACAAAGAAGTGTTTTTAATCTGTTCTGGGGAGTGCAAAAAGACAGAATCATGCCTGGCAACTCCTGAACCCTTTTTTCCCTCTCCACCCCATTATTTGATATGGAAAAAAGGAGGCTCGGGGGGGTACTTTTGGTTCTTTACAAATCACTGAGAGGAGAGTGGAACCAGAAGGAGGAATGAGAGGAAATGACCTCACCTTGTGACAAGGGAGATTTAGGTTGGACACTGGGAGAAATTTCTTCACTGAAATGATGGTGAGGCCTTGGAAGAGGCTGCCTGGGGTAGCATTGGGATCACCATCCCTGGAAATCTTAAGTAAAAAAAAGCGTGGATGTGGCACTTGGGGACAGGGTTTACTGGTGAGCACGGCCGTGCTGGGTTAAGGGTNCTTATGTAATTTAATTCAACAGTATGTTTGAGTATGCTGTGTTTTCATAATTATTTTATTAGCCAAGAATTTAGCACAATTAGAAATATAAATATAGCTCGAAATTGCAAGGACTTTTAATGGATACTCCCAATCTGGTTCCTTCCAAAGTCAACATTCCGCTCAGGGAAAAATATTTTCTGAGGTTTCTGAAGGTGTATGTAGCAAAAGATCTTCTGATAACCAGGGCAAAGGAAGGTATCACAAAGAAGTGTTTTTAATCTGTTCTGGGGAGTGCAAAAAGACAGAATCATGCCTGGCAACTCCTGAACCCTTTTTTCCCTCTCCACCCCATTATTTGATATGGAAAAAAGGAGGCTCGGGGGGGTACTTTTGGTTCTTTACAAATCACTGAGAGGAGAGTGGAACCAGAAGGAGGAATGAGAGGAAATGACCTCACCTTGTGACAAGGGAGATTTAGGTTGGACACTGGGAGAAATTTCTTCACTGAAATGATGGTGAGGCCTTGGAAGAGGCTGCCTGGGGTAGCATTGGGATCACCATCCCTGGAAATCTTAAGTAAAAAAAAGCGTGGATGTGGCACTTGGGGACAGGGTTTACTGGTGAGCACGGCCGTGCTGGGTTAAGGGTTGGACTTGGTGATCTTAGAGGTCATTTCCAACCCTGACAGTTCTGTCATTCTGACAATGGTTTTGTGTTTGTGGCACCTTGTGACTCGGTGCCCTGTGAGGGCTGGCCTAGAACAGAGATTAGACGGAGCTAAAGGATAAAGCAGGGATTTATTAAGAGGCCTTATTGTGCAGCACAACCTAAAATAATCACAAAATGGACACTGGTCACGGGCTCTGTCACTTTTATAAGTTTTGGTCCATTAGCATATTGGAGCTAATTGTCCAATTCCAGCTTTAGCCCATGAAGTCCCATCCTTTTTGTTTTTCTCTCTTCAGCCCACGTTGTTTGTGCTCTTGGGCCTGAGATTTGGATTATTTGTCCTTGGTCCCCAGCTGGAGAAGGAATTGTTTTGTTTCCCTGCTCTGTGCACAGAGTTCACCATCCCCTAATAAAAGCCCAGACCCACACACTAAAGCAGCACAGAACCTGAAAAATATAAAAGCCAAAACCTGGAGCCTCACACTCACTCTCCAGGATCACTTTTGGCCCAAAACAATGGGGGAAGCAAACACACAGGAAAATTGGCCTGCCTGGTGGCTGTACACAAAGAACAGAATATTCCATGTGCACTCTGCAGAAATTCGCCTCACTAAAAGAAAACAATTTTTCCTCTCTCCCAGGCACACCTTGAGCACCACAAAAAATGAAAATGTTTAAATACATGTCAGTGTGCAGTTTTTATGGCGCACAAAGACTCTGAAAGAGTCTTTCCCATCATCTATTTCTCACAGGAGTCTATTAAGTTTTCTCTGCCACAGCAGTGGCATGTGGTCAAGACTTTAATTTCTGTGTGTGGAATCAGAAGCTTGCTGAAGGAACCACCATTCAGGGCAGTAATTACAGCAGAAGAGCTTTGTGGACAGCACAATGATATTTAAAATGTCAATACCTGGCAGCTTCCAGGCCTTCCTGTGGTAGAAACAGAGGCTGAAGACTCAGTTTGGAGGCTTCAGAATTATCAAAAAAGTAATCTATTACCCTAAGAAAGGTAGAAAGAAGAAACTAAGAAATTGGGTAGCAGCATTTCAGGGCCAATTTGCTGTTGGGTGGAGCAGGGAACAGCGGAGTGCGCAGTTTAGACAAGACCTGGTTTAGTCAAGTGCTTTGAAACCTGTTTCAGCCATCACACCCAGATGGGAAACTCAGTCCTTAAGCTTGGAAGAGGACCTCTGTACTCAGGAAAAGTCTTTGAAAGGATCCTCAGCAAATATGCAGCTCCCCTTTCAGCCCAATAAAACATTGCTGGTATTCCAGCTTTTCAGTAAAAACAAGGAAAATGTGTTATTTCTGAAGCAAATCCAGCCCTGTGGCATGAAAACTGAACAGCATGTGATATTCCATAAAATAAAAACTCAGCACTGAACATATATGCTTTTGGGGGCACTATGGCAAGATGCCTCACTTTTTCTTGGAAGAAAAATAACTAAAATATCTGTCAATTTAGGTCCTCATCAGCCTGCCAAAAGGGAACTGTGAATTGTAACTGCAACTAAAATTATAGAAATACATGTTGTCCTCCAATTTTTTCTTTTTGTATGGCCAGATCTTGAAACTGACAAGCTATTAACCAAATTGGTAAGCATGAATTAATGTCTGGAATATACCTTTGGAACAGCTGTTTTTGTTTACAGGTGTATGATGGGAGAAGGAGAATGAGGAGACAAAACAAAGGTTGAACCATGCAGCACATTGAACTTGGCACCAATTTTAGGGGTTTTACAGTGAAGAAACAATACCATTTTGGGCAAGCATTAAGCACTAGCAAAATAGTCATTAAGCAGCAATAAATGTAGTAGACTAGTTGATTACATGACAGTGTAAATTACAGAAATTGCTGAAACAAAGAGTAACCCTGGGTAGGAATGCAGTTGATAGTAAAATCTGTGAAAAAAACAGATTAATATGTAATATGAAAATAGCCAATGCATCTTTGCAAATACTAGCACAGTTAATATTTCTTCTGCTTCTGGCATTTTGTCTGCTGTGCTGCAGTAATACATTTGAGCTACTTCTACAACTCTTCAGAAAAAAGGGAAATTCCTACTGAATTCATCGTAGAATTGTGTATCTCCCAAAAGGAAGTGAGCAAGAATCAAGGCCTCCAAAGCTTTAGCAATCAGGGTGGCTTATATTTTCTCCTATGATTTTCACAGATTTAGAGCCTACAGGCAGCAAGTATATTCTTTTCCCTTAGTAAATATTTTGAGTGTTATCTAAAGCATTTAACATTTAAATCAGTCCTTCCAGGCCATTGCTGTGCCACCACCAGCATTACTGTGGCTTCTTACACTGATGAGGGACTTTGTGATTGTTTTCCAGGAAACACAGAGTCCTTCATCAGTAGACTCATAACTTCTTGGGAAGCATTTTTGTACTAGTTGAGGGATATGAATGTGGCTCAAGTTAATTGAGACCTCATTGGATGGGCTGTCGTGACAAAATATTTAACTCTTGAGATAGAAAGAGGCAGTATAACCCCAGTGAATCTCAGAGGCTGAATCTGTTTTACTTACACAACCAAGAAGCATTGGGTTGGTTTACTGGAAAAAACGTTATGAAATAATTCAGTGAATGGTCAATCAGGGGAAAAGAAACCAGAACCAATTCACATCTGGTTTAATTTGTACCATATATGTACTCTATATAATAATTATTGTTACAGTTAACCTTATTTTTTTGTGTTTCTTTCTTTGGTGGGGGGGGGTGTTTAGTTTGGTTGGGTATTTTTGTTTTGTTTTGGGTTTTGTTGGGTTGTTTGATTGTTTTTGTTTTGTTTTTCATTGTTGTTTTTTGAGCTTTTTGAATGTTGGTTTGGTTTTTTGTTGGGTTGTTGTTATCGGTTGGTTAGTTGGTTGGACGGTTCTTTTTTTTCCTTTTTTGTTTAATTTGATTTTTTTGGTAGGAAGGAGAGGAAATGGCTATAAATTGATCTCTTCAGTTCATAATAAACTGTGACCAGCTCCATAGCTGTAATTTTTTTATTCTATTTTTTACTCAAACTGCCCTGTGCCCACAGCCCACTGCTGGGACACCACATTAATTACCCAGAGGACAAGCAGCATGCAGACCCACTATGAGTATAAAATGGCACAACTGCATTCATGTATAGGTTGAAAACATCTAGTACCTTTTGAGCTGAAGACAGAAACCAACCTGAAAAGGTCAGGTCACTGACAGAAGCTGTTGCATAATTATATGCATTCCTGTTCTAATGAAAGATTTCATCTACTCCTGCTTGTCTGGGTCCAGCAGGAAAAGTAACAATTCAGGCTGTGTTGATGACACTTTGCAGCCAAACGAGTTCTTCGAGCCTCACCTAATTCTTTCACAGTGATTGAATTTTTAGGAGCAGGAGGGTTGGATATCAACTGTCTCTGTAACCCTTTCCCATCTACATGAAGTTTTAAAGATTTCTTAAGGCTCAGATAATTAGAGGTCTAGTTCCTCATCAGACTGACAAATAAGTCATACCTAAGGCAGCCCCTCTGTGGCACCTAGATTTTACTATTAATGTGGTTAATTAAGAACTTCCATGTTATTTGGGTTTGATTTGTTGTGATGAGTCTTATTGCACTGTGTGAAATAGAGTAGTGAAAGGATTGCAGTGCTCTGCTGTGACAAAGAATCATCTTAGAATGGTCTTGGGTTATCAGGAAAACACAAATTTTTATTTATGTTACCTAACAAAACCCTTAGCCATGTAAGTGGAGAACAGCTTCCCCAAACCTTCCATAAAGGTACAATTTTGTCTGTCATTAATAATGGTGAATGGAGCAGAATGGTACAGAAACCACCATTTTACTCATTTCCCTCATAATTTTATTGCAGATTTGTGACTACTGCAGTCACAAAAAGTTTGAATGCAGTCTTTTACATACAGTAATCACTGATGAAGATGTATAATAATTTGTGAGTGGCAGGGTTTTAATCTAATGTCACAACAAAAATAGCGCTTTGATCTGATTTATTCCTGATTTCTTTCATACGAAAGAAATTGCTGTTCCTAAAAAAAGGAACAGCAGCAAACAATAAGAGGTTCAAATAGAAGAGTGCTGGTAGATTTTTGGATATTTTTTCTGGAATGCATGGGGGATAGATACTTTGCTTTTTCCTTTAAGTTAGCAGAGATCAAAGGTAATAACACACTCTAACTTTTAGCAAAGCACTTTAGCATGTGTAGCACTTTAAGAAGGTAAATAGTTTGATTTACTGGAACTTGCATTCTTCAGATGACATGAATGCACAAGCTGGAGTAGAGATGTTGGTTATTTGTCATTCTGGCAAAAAGAGAGAAGCTTTGATGGTCTCAGCAAAGGTGCCACTCTCACACTAAACTCAAAAGTCATGGAAAAGTCATGGAGGTGTTTAATATAAACTACACATAAAAAGATATCTGTAAGTGGAATAAACATATTTTTGCTTGCAATAGAAGGTTTCAATCCAAGCAGTGTTGACATAACACTATAAAAAAATACCCTATGCAAGTTCCTGTGGTATGAGGTTGTGTTCAAAGCATATTGAATTACTTTGTTTTGGGAATAGAAAACAAGAATTTTTAAGTAAATAATTTACAAAGTTATGAAGAAAGGGCAATAGACAAAAATTGACTATACAATAGGGCTTAGATAACAAGGATTAAGGAACACAAGAAAAAATGTGGGAGCAAAAGGGGACATATAGTTCAGCAGTTGGACAACTTTAAAAAAAAAATCAACTTCTAATTATCTCTTCCTGGTAGCAAATTACCTCCAAAGTGACAGCTGCAGAAGAGCCTTAATGATTTCAAATGGATCAGGATCAAAATTTTCCCTGAAATCTTACAGTTTGGGGTTTTTTTTGTCTTTTTGGATTTGTTCATTTTTTGGTTTTGTTTTTGTTTTTTTAATCCCCCACATGTGCTGTTACACCATGTGATCAGTTCAGGATGCCTCCTATGATTTAGTTGCTTTTGAGGGGTTTCAGGTATCCTGTCAATGCTACTGAGTGTGTGCCACAGAGAAACCTCACAGAAAAAGCAGTGCTTAGGGACAAAGAGTGTCAGATAGTGCAGCAACACTGTAGGAATCTGACAGATGAATCAAAGCATCCTTGCCACCATGAAGGAAGCAGCTGGCAGAATGTCCTTGCCTATTTCCTCACTCACATGAGAGATCTGACGTGGCTTGCTGCAGTTTAGAATAATCAAAGCTAAATTCAAAAACTCAGGATCTCCCTGTGTTTGGTGTTACACATAAAATATTTTTTAGCCACCCTTACGCTTTGTAAAGCTCACAAGTACTTTACCACAGTCTCCTGCAGTCTTCTCCACAAACAGAGCTTAGTTCTAGCTTTTCATTTTAACATGGGGCTTGCCCCTGCCGAAGTTGAAGTGCCCACATTTACATAAATCAATATATATCCTATATACAGTCCCAGAGGAATTGGCTTAGGCATCTCTGTATCTGCACAGCAATTACTTTTATGTCAAAACCTGTGGCAGCTATGGCTGGCCAATTGTTTTCTTGCACCATCTTCCTTCCTAGCACTGGTAGAACCAAGCTGGGGTTAAAGCTGCTGCTTGGTAAAGATTTTTTATTGTTCACTCTTCTCAGTCAGTGCTCAGCTGTTGTTCAGGTTATCAAATTTAGCAATTGTAATCTGTGGTCCAAGGAGAGGCTGTGAGAATACTTTTCTCATTCCAGTGACACTGTCAGAGATCCTGCCCTTTTGTCTTTGCACTGTCAAATAAAAGCTTCATTTCCAGGTGAAGTGGCACTGCAAACTGGGCTAACTTGTCTCACTGGCTGTACAATACCATGGCAAGAATCTGCTTTAACTTGGCCAAATTTAACTTTACTCAGTGCAGTAAAGATACAGGGTAGAGATCACACAGAACAGTAGATTTTCAGTGTCTTCCCACAATTTCCCTCTCTTCAACAGTACAAAAAAAAAAAAAATCTGAGCCGTATTTGCAAAAAACTCACAAAATAATCACCTTACTAAAGCACAGACCTCTGCACCACGTTGCAGATGCTGTAGTGCAGTGCATTAGGGGAAATTATACAATCTGATAACTCTTTTGGGTTTTGGGTGATTTACAGCTGTGCAAAACTAAGCAGTGGCTGCTTGGAGAGGCATTCAAACACACAGAGGGCAGAGCCTCAACATCCACGGGCAAAGGGGTGGATATTTATTGCAGCGATTGGGTTGCATTTGGACGCCCTCTGTGTCAAGTGGTGCAGGGCTGGGGGAAAGCTGTGTGTGCTACTCAGCCCCTCCAAACTCTCACAGGTGTTGCTCTAAATCAGATGCCAGCAGTGCCAGAAGCCTGTGTAATATGAGTGTTTTACAATGGCACCTTCAAGAAACACAGAAGTGGCATGGCAACACCCCGGCAGCCAGAGCGGGCTCGTTGGAATTTCCTTGCTTCAGCATCACAGCTCTTTATATTTATCAAGCCATGGGGTACAGTCCCACATTCTGAAAACAAACAGGATTTTTTAGTTCAGGCTCTGGGCTAAAAACTCAGCGAGTGTGAGGAATGAGGAAAGTGCACATCCGAAGTCCGAAATCAGAAATTCTAGCACTGGATGATGTTCCTTACTTGCTTCTCCAGTAAGTTTATCACAAGCTAAAATTCAGCTTTTCTTCTCCCAGAGAGGGACTTATGGCAGGAAAACTGCCAAATTCATAGGCAGAGCAGTTCAACACTTAGTGTAGACAATCTCTTTCTAAAGCTGAAATTGTCTAGTTACTGCAAGGTAAAAGTGGCAATGTTGCATCTCCAGAAACATTCTAGTGGATTTTAGAAATTCATGTAAATTATGTCATCAGAAGAAGATTAATTTTAAAACATGCTGATCCAATACATAAGCTTTCCTTTCTCTAGGAGAATGTATGTTTTGAAAATATTTGCAGGCCAAAGGAATTCAAACAAAAAAAAGATTGATGAGCTTTTCAGTAAGGAAGATAATTATCTGGATCTTTTGCTAAGATATATACTAATATTTTTCTTTCCATTTTTCTTTCCTGACTAAGCAATGTAGATGTTTAATGCATAACAGGAAGTAGTGAGAAGGAAGAATACCACACTGCCCCCCACCCTGAGAATCTCCATTGCAGGGTGCATTCATTCCCTACTTTTACATGTTTTGGAAGTTGTTTGATTTCATTTTGTTCTGAATGCCCTTAAAGTGAAGTCACAAAAGCCAAGAATGGCTTTTCGGAGTCCAGCACAGCTCTGACTTCTGCCTTCTATGTGTTCCTGATCAGAGCAGGCTAATAGGGAAAGGAGCTTCAAGACCCAGATTGTATACCCACGCTGGATTTTAATCTTATCATTTAGTCTTAGTCTTGTGTTAAAGTCATGGTGTTTAACCTTAACTATGACTATGGAACTACACAAAAGCAGAACCAAAATCACTCACCTATGTAAATTAGTGAGGGAAAATTTACAGATTGTGTCCATGGACAAGAAAGTGGTTTCAGGGTGTCTGGTCCAAGCTAAAACAGCTAATATGTGGGGGGAGGAAAAAAAACAAACAACCCCAAACCAAAAAACCCTATATTTGCATTATTTACATATGACCCTGCATTCAGCTCCCTCCAAACTCATGAGGTGTTACTCACTAAAACACAAAAAATAATGCAAAAAGCCAGCCTTCTAACTGGCACAGTTTTAATGGCCCTCTGTTCCAAAAGCAACATTCCCCTTTTGCTGAACAAATTCACTGCAAAATTTTCACTTTGTGCTGGGCTGAGCTCCTGTGGCTGCTGAATCCAGTTTATAAATTAATGTCAAAATTTTAGGATGTTTCCTGATATTCTGTGTCTTGCCCTTTGGGTACGAATGAGATGGGCAATCCTGTCCACTGGGGCCTCCAGACTTTGGAAAATGCTTGGAAATAACTTTGTCCTCTCCACTAAGTTACAAGATCAGCATTGGATCACTTGCACCAGCCACACCCTGTAGGAAAGAGCAAAAGCATGGCATAAACCCCCTGTATACAAAACATTACAGTATGGAAACAAATATAGAACCTATTGTGCATAAATGTGCTAAAGGAAACAAAAGGGTCTATTTGTCAGCACTTATTCATTTTTGACACTACAATGAATGGCCATGGTTTCACATACTGCTGCTTAAAGGAGTGGTTGAAAGTGGCTAATAAAAGTTTTCCTTCCCACAAATCTACAAGAAATATAAAATAATGCTGCAGAGTCACTTAATCTTCAAAGAGAGGTTGAGAAAAGCAGATTGCTAGGAGCCTGAAATCTGAATGTCATTAGCCCATAAATTCTCACATGCGATGCTAATATGTTTAATGCATGTAATGCATTACATGCATAATGTTTAATACATTCAATGCAAATAAACCAGATTTTATTTATAGGCAATTGAAACCACATCCAGATCTTTAGAGATCTCACAGAAAAGTGAGAATGACTTCTGGATGCAAAGAAGACTTGTTTCCCCAAAAGTAATTTCTGGTAGGCTAAGCTTTCCACTTGAGAGGGCAGGGATGATGATGCACCAGCAAATAGTGGAGTTTGGGGCTTTTTAACAATGATAAAAGTAAAATTTGTTATTGTGGAAGTTTGCTGAAATGAAGGTCCTTTGTTCCAGTTTGACGTCACTGTGTCTCTGCAAGAGCTTCTAATGTGCTTCTGGCAGAAAGTAGTTCAAATTCTGTATTTTCATATTCTTCTCTCCTATGGTGATGTTCCTGACCTGTCTCTTCCCTCATGTACTGTGGCACACAAAGACAGTTCAGCTAAAAATGCACAGCAGTGCAGCATGAGAGCAAAACCCACACAGAGAACACACTGGGGGATCTTTCAGAAGACAGTTTTGGTGCTACTCTCATGAAAACTTTGTCACTTGTGCTCCAGACCTGCACATCTCTGGGGATCCTATTACAGTTCTCCCTCTGAACACCCAGTGAAAAACCTGCAGTCTCTCCTAAGACAGAAAAGGAATTTACCTTCAGGACCTTGAAGGAATTTTGTGTGTGAAGGAAGACTGTGCAGGTACAATCTAAAAGTATATCAAAATGTCATCCTTCTCAGCCAGAATATCTTTTTCTCTCTGAAGTGAGGTTTTCTGTGGAAAAGTCCCACCTTTGTAGCTCAAAATGGCACACTTTCAGTTGTCTCCTGGATTGATACCCCATGGAATACATGCCTTTCAGGAGGACAACAGAGACAACCTGTATGATTTGTATTAAAAAAAAAAAAAAAAAAAACCAAAAAAAACCCAAAACCCTGCCATCCACTGTGATGCTTTTCATTTAGGAGTTTCTATGTGATAGAATTTTAAAAGTGTGTGCTACTGTCATATTATACTGTCTTGTTTTGTGGCTTTGGCTTAGCATACATTCAGTTTAGCTTAAATTTTCTAAAGGGTTTCATGATTTCATTAAATTCTTGATGACACAGAGGAGCTGACTGCATATATAGCTCTACAGAAGAAGAAACTTCAGCAAAGGGAATGTAATGAAAACAAAAATTCATTATTTTGAGCTGATATGCAGTCAGTTGGTCAGTTTGCCCTCAGACTTTGTATTAAATTTTAGCAACTGTAACAGTAGATTGCAAACACAGAAAAGAATTAAATTTCAAATTCTAACTTCTTGTATATTAAAAAAATAACAACAATAAGTAGGACTTAATGACAATTGGGATAATTTGATAACTACAGATATGGATGATTCTACTCTGTAGTAAAATATAAGCCCCAAAAATTTTATATATGCTTCATATTGGTCTGATGGCATTCTGACTGCCCACCTTGCAAATCTGAGCCCTGAGTAAGATTTCCTCAAAAATACAAATACACAGTGGTATAAATAGGTAGATAATTTTTCTACTCTTGAGGTTTACTAAAAACTTACAAATTTTGTGAGTTTTATTCTGCTCATATGTTTTAGTTACCATCTTGTTACCACACCAGAGCTGAAAAAATAGTAAGAAGAATTTGAATACTTAGTTCAAGTTGAAAATGCAATTCCACTGTATTAATGTACATTAAAGACTCCTAATTTGTAACATATATTAAGATGTGTGACAGAAGGCAGCTCTTTGCAGTTCCTGTGTTGGGTGTAAATAATTTGAAAAAGCAAACTTTTAAAACAGTTATTCAGTGGTCTAAATATTTCTTATTTATGAAATTACAACATAATTATACACATGGTAACTGCAATATAATTAAAATGTAATTACATGCATTATATTGGACTATTACAAGTTTTAAAGTTTTTTAAAGTGTTTAACTTATTATTATAAAATTATCACTTCCTCCCTGATTCTCCTGCCCTCTGCACTGTAGTCATCTTTTAAGCTTTTAGTTTCCACTACCACTAAGCTTTCTAAATGACAAAGCAGCATTGTACTTTTCTTAAGAGTACAGCAGTCAAAAATAAATCAGTACGACCTATTAGGGCAGGAAATCTTTGCAGGAGATAGATGAGAGAAAAATATGGAGAAAACCCTCCTACCCCAGTCCTTTCATACATTGAACTGCACACAGAATGTGTGATCTTTGAACACGTGCACCGTTGGGAAAGCAATAAGTGTTTATGGTCATGATTAAACTTCAAAGTGTGTTTTGCATCAAACACTTGAGCACTTGGATTACGCCAGTGTTTTATGGGCAGAGTGATTCCCAAAGCCATTACTGAGATAATATGACAGATTGTGGTGGCTAGATAAGGCCTCAGCTCTTGTGAACCTTCCTTTACATTCAGAAGTACTTAAAACAAGAAAAAAAAAATCAGTTTTGGACCATGTGCAACTTCAGCTGGATTTGGTAACTGCTCGGTTTGCAAAGACCAAAAAAAAGTTTGTTGCAGTGTAAATAGCTCAGTGCTGAGATAATTTCAGGACCTCCCCCTGCTGAGAGCTCAAAATGGGGTTACAGGTGGTTCACACTCCTATGAAGAAAAGGAGTATGTCCTAATGACATGTTCAGCCTGTTAATAAATTATTTGAGAAAAACAGTGATACCAGAGTGGCAGTTTTCTCTTGAAATTGAAGTCATTCAGGTCAGAAAAACAAGCTATAAGGAAGCAGAGAAGGAAGAAAGGTGGTCAATAAAATAACTGAGAAAATGCGGTGTAGATAAAAGCATAGGGGGGAAAAAAATTATCCTAAATGCACATGTGCAGCAAGTGACTCCAAGTTGATTAAATAACGACCAGGGTGGGTACTTTAAGTTAATGACAGTTTATCTGTTTCTGGGAAAACATTATCTCCATTCTTGTTAACAGTAAAATAAAGCATGGAACAGAACAGAAAAAGAAGAGAAAAGAAAATCTCCCTATTTTACCATATATATCACAGTATTGTTAGATATTGAATAATGTAGATTTGAATATTGTATGTATTTTGATAGTCCCTCTATCAAAATAGATTTTGAGACCTTACACATCTTAAAACAACATAGTAGAACCAAAGATTATGGAGGAATGGGCAAAAGATTGACAAAGATATGGAGTAGTTTTTCTGTACACACATCTCAGCCTGGAAAACAAATGGCTAAGGAGGGACAAAATTAATGATTTTAAAGCAATGAAGAAGAAAAAAAAGGCAGATAGAAGAGGGATATTTACTGTCTTGCCCAATTCAAGAATGAATATCCATTAATTGCACTTATGAGGCACGGACTGAAAAAGAAGGTGGATTTTACACACAAAATGCAGTCAAGCTGCAGAACCCATTGCCACAGGATGTTGTGCATCAACCCCCTGCCCCTCCAAAAGAAAACCCAAAAACCTAGTCTGAAAGAGATTAAACAAAATGCCAGGAAATATCTCCTAAGGACTATTAAATGAAAATATAATGTCTTTTAAAGGTGCATCTGAACAAAAGACTCCTCAGCTGACTCTCAATGCTGGCTTGGAAATACTGGAGAATTATGACTACAAACTATAATTTTCCCAGATATCTCTGGGTTTGACTAATGCAAGAACATCTGGACTGGAAACACCTGTGTTAACTTAGAATGCAGACATTTTTTTGTCCTAAAAGAGTGGTGACAGTACCACTGAGGAGACACCAGCATCCCCTGAGCTTTTGCAAGGTGTCAGACCACAAATGCTCAAGCTCAGTGTCAGATCAGCTGAATTGATGCAGAAATGAAGATGTAGCCCTTGAGAAGGTGATGAAAACTTCCTCTGAGATCTCTCTCTGGACCAGCTACAAAGTGGCTGAATACACAGGCAAGGCCAGCTGATAACTTTAATAACGAGACAGTAATTTTTATGAAGTGCACATTATGTAAGGCCATTGTTTGATTTTAAATCAATTGCGGACAGCCAAAAGATAACGTCAACAGGATGGGTGATGGTTCCAGAGGCCAGCTGAAGGCTGTTACTGTCCCTTAATGCCATGAACCAATGCTATTCTGCTCCTAAAAATATAACAAAACAGCCAACACTAGCCTCCAGCAATGTAAAGGCAGGAACTTTGCACATTGCGCTCTGAAATGTCACCAAACACTCTCACCATAATTTGAGACAAACCAGTGATTTTTTTAATCCCAGCAATTATGTACTTCTTAAGACTGATGTTACCACAACACCAGAAGGACTATCAATAATCACTGATATTTCTGCTGTGTCTGTATTAGTGAGAAATTTTGTGCAACAGGAGTAGTCAAGTAGTAACTCAGACATATTGCTGACACACCCAACATCAATATGTGGTGGCGTTTGGGGGTTTTACAGATTATTTATTCTGATTGTTATTATTCTTCTGTGATAGAGTAGCACTCAGAGTACAGTCTAAAACACAGAGAATTTTTTTAATTTTTGAAGTTTTCTTTTTGGTGTAATGTAATGAACAGACTTTCGTTGCTCATAGTGAGAAGGATGTTTACTTTCTAGTTTTGTTATACTCCTAAAATAAAATCTGTTCTTATTCTGCATGTAGCAAGATATATTTTATCTCAGGCTTTAAAGAAATAGTTTTTCTTAAAGGTCTTACTGTTTAAAAAAACCCCAGAAATTAAAATGAAAATACTGCTCTGAATCTAAGGACTGGATTTTTAGGAAATAATATACAAATTAAACTTCACTGTGTACCTTCATTCAAAGCAAGCCATCACCATATTTCAGCTAAGATTCAGCAAACTTAGGATTTCAGTATAAAGGATCTGATTTGATTCTTGTTGATGTCAATTGTAATGACTGGTTGATAGTGAAAGCACTCTGATTTTTCAGAAAGCAGTAGTTTTAATGAGAGTGAAATTTATTCATTGTGAACTCAAAGAAATTACACTAGGTTTAATTACTTCAATTTTTTTCCATTATGGAATTGCATAATGTACTGCAATATTGTGTTACATTATTAAGCAACTAAAAAAAAAAAAAAGGAAACCTGTGATCTTCACACTCTTTCCATGAAATTTTCGGTTCTTTTGATGTATTCATATACTGAAAAGACAAAAAAAGGCACTGACTTCTTGCTGAATGACGACTTTTTTTTCTTCTGTGCATATTTCAGATCAAAATCAAACTGTGTGCTTGCCATGGGACATTACAATATTACAACTAAATGAGTACACTCTGGGATGTTACAGTTTTATGTCCCTTTGCAATGCATGTGCGTTGCACTGTGGGAATTACTTTATTCTTTAAAAGACCCCCAGAGACTTTAAAACACTATTCAAGTTTTGCAGATGCGCCAGCTGAAGTCAGAGGTGCTAAACCTGCAGTGATAATGAGTGGCAGAGCAAGGACTAGAACACACTGCTCTTTACTGCCAGGATTGTCACCAAACTAGAAAGAATGATGCCAAAACTGGGTTGAAAATAATGAGCCATAACAAAAAGGCAGAAAATGATCTGAATGAGATGAGTAGGAGCTCTGTGGAGTGCCTGGGTTTTATTGTGCATGCACAGCCAGAAATCAATGTGTGCAGTGAATGAGTTTATCAAACAGACAGAACAATCCATTGTGATATGTCTTGACTGTTAGTGGTGCTGGCAGCTCAGCTGAACCTTGCAGGGTAATTAGTAAGGATAAATTAATCTGTTCTCAAATGTGGCCTGCTGATCTTTCCCAGGTTGTGAGCTCTGCTTAAAAACACAGTTTCTTTTTTTTTTTTTTTTTTTCTCATCAGGGTTTAATTTTGTCTTCCTTGGAACTTGGCTAAACAGTCGTATCTGCAGCTATGAAATGTTACTTTAACATTTTGAAAGAATTTTCCTGGGTAAAAAAGAGCTGCATGTGTTGGATGAATGTTAGGCTTCTTTCCTGCTCGTACTGGATCTTTAGATTCTTTGTGCAAATGTTCTGCAGGAAATATCACATAACTTGTCTCAAGGAAGACAAATATTTAGGTTTTGCAATGCTGTCCTTAAATGACTACATGTAGCTCAGGCAAAATGGTTTGGAACAAATTTCTTTATTTTGCTGTAGCTACCCTAGATGAGACTTATTCACAGTTCTTGGCGCTTTCAAGACCTGGAATCTTGGTTCTTTTATGCTATTGTGGAACATGCCTGATTTCTGGCATATATTACTGTTTGAAAGATTCTCTTTTAATGACAGCTATTTCTAAATATTCCTTGTGACACTTGGTCTTATAAATCTGTCTGATTAGAGCTAGGAGGCTAAACCAAAAATTGACATTTTAGTTTTATGTAAAGCATTTTTAAAAGGAAAAAAAAATTAGGAACCACATCCACAATATTTATCTTCTTTTAAAATCTGTTGAAATCACTTCCCAGTAAACCAAAATGGAAATGAGGCTGTTCTGCACAAAGAACTGATACTGGGACTAACAATATTATTTTTTCCCTACATAGACCTTAATTAAAAATTAAAATTTATTTGAATGGCTAAATATATGAGTTGTCTTTTTTTTTTCTCCCCACCATGAATTCTACTCTGCATCCCATAAAAACCTGGCTTCCAAGTAAGCTTTCCTTCACACTCAGTTTTGCAGCTCTCAGTGACAGGAGGAATTCACACCATGCAGAGAACACGGTAATTGCCTGCACCCACACAGACTGTCACTGGGCATTATTGCAGTTAAATATGGCAGCAATTGTGGGGCTTTTTTGTTGTGTGGGTTTTGTGTATTTTTTGGGGGTTTTTTTTGTTTGTTTTTTGTTTTGTTTTGGGTTTTTTTTTGTGGATTAGTGTGCTGCAGAAGCAGTTCTGCGCTACCCTACAAAGTTCTCTCTCTCTCTCTCAAAGTTCTCTCTCTCAGATGAAGCACAAACACAGGTCCCCCTGCTCATCAGCAGGGCTGGGAGATGGTGCAGCTGCAGAAGGATTTGTTTCTCGTGCTCTGCTGTCTGTGGATTCATTACTAAGCAAAACAGCCACAAACACTTATAATTTCACCCATGCTAAGCCTCCCTTTTGCTTCCATATCCTGCTTTTTAAGTTTGACCTGAGACTTGGCTTTGTGTCAGTTAATTTTTTTTTTTTTTTTTTTTTTTTTTTTGTATCATCCCCATACAGATTTCAGCCTAGAGATGCTGCTGTTTGGGACCAGCAGGCTGCTTCTCCTCTTCCTTCCACAAAGGTGTGAAACTCTGCAAAACTGGGTCTTGGGTATTCATGCAAATTTCCACTGTTGCGGAATGCCAATTCCTAAAAATGAGCTTCTTTATTTAAATGGAAACATGCTGCACACACAACCTGCTGGAGGTATGCCTCCTGCTCTCAGGGATTCCGTGCTCAATACTTGGACAACTCTTTAATAAAACAGTTGTTAACCACTTTCCAGGAGTTCTTCCCTAGGCCTCCTGCTCCATTATGGGCCATTCATCCTTCACAGCAAGGACGGGGATGTGGGAATCCAGGACACAGGGAGTATATCCCTGCCTGTTTTGAGAAGCCCTGAGTTTCAGCAGAGCACTGCTTTTAACCTTCGTCCCTGGCAAGGGCTGCCAAGGCACTGGGATGAGTTAGAACATAAAGTATGAAATAGATGATAGTGATAGTAATAGTGATTATTAGACAAAAAATTTAGGATTTTTAGAATTTAATATGAGAATGAAAGAGACCCAGAATGGAAGATTTTGAGTGTGGTTTCATCTTCTTCTTCTTCTTCTTTCACTCCATGTTCTGTAGCATAGGTGGCAGATAGTTATTGGTTTAGAATAATAGTGACATGAATGCTACGTATGTAGACTAGAAGAAGTTATTGGTAATAAAATAAAAACAATATACATATAAAAAAACAATTAGATATTATATCTTTAAAAAGCCTTGGTTTGAGACTCTCGAGGCCATTTTGCTCCTCTTGTACCCTGCTTCTCGTATGTTAAATCTGGTCCTCAGACAAACAAAGATAAGATAAGAATAAACCAGAGACTGAAGACAGAAAACCTCGAGTCGTGCCTGTGTCTCACACCTTGCTCAAGAACTCACAGGGGAATTATCCCCAAAAGGGCCCTGGGGGGTCGGTTCCCTGCCCATGGTGGTACCCACAAAACCACCACAAGGCCGAACCTGAGGCCTCTTCCGCTGCCAAGCTGCACCCTTGGGTAGGAACACAGCAGGTTCTGAGCAATAAATGGTGACACCGAGCAAAACAAAACAGAGATGGCCCTTCCCAGCTGGTAACCCTTGCAGGAAAGGCAGCACCGAGGCAGCAGCAGCAGCCGTGCTGAAGTGAGGGAGGTGCCACCATTACCCTGCTGCTCCTGTCACCCCCGGCAGTGTGAAGGCCTGCACAGCCACTCTGTATCTGCTCCAAATTCTTCACCTGTTTAATCACAGCTGCCCAAAGTGCCTTAGCAGCTTCCTGGTGTGGCCAGTCTGTTGTCAGCCGGTTTTCTCTGTGTTTTGTGAGTTTGGCCTGGCCACATGGCTTGATTAATGGCACCCAGTGTTGCCGGATGGAGCAGGGACAGAGAAGGCCGCACAGGCCCTGGGCTCGGGTTTGACTGATAAATCAGAGAAAGCTGCCATGAACGTGATTTTCCTTTTATGTGTGACTTGCGGGGAAAACTGGTTTGGTGCATATTAACTAACTGCAGCAGGTCAAGCAGTTAATAAAACCATCACATCAGAGGAGAGATGGGGAGAGAAAACAAGAGCTCGACCTTGGCTTTCTCAATCTGCACAGGCAGTGCCAAGATACTTCCATATATCACTCCAGATAAAAGAACTGAGAGATCAAGCATAATCAACAAGGAAAACTAGGTCATATGCAACTTAAAATTGGGATGGTCTACTACAAGGCTTGTCAGATATTTAAAAAAAAAAAAAATTATATTTAAACTTGCTTATTTAAGACTATTAATGTGTTTAAGGAATAAAATTAATCTTAAGGCCAAGAGATAAGATTAGGATAATTCAGACTGAGAGGATCAGAAGTCCAAGATCCAAGCTCTCAGGCATGATCAGCCCAGGTTATTCAATCCCAAGTCAGGACTGTACATTTGTTTTTCTGGAATTTCATGAGGTTCCTGTTGGCTTATTGCTTCCACTTGTTTAGGTCTCTCTAGTTGATGGCCCTGTCATTGAACACATTGACACATGTCCCAGATTTGGTGTCATCTAATTGTAAGTTGTAATAATCCACTTTAAATTTTTTTTTTCTCAAAAAAACATTTCTAGGCAAAAAAAAAAAAATCTTCAGAAGGGACTTTTACAGGATTTTTGACTTGGCTGTTAGTGGGACAAACCAAGCAGAACTTGTTTTAGTGCTTTTAAAAAGCTAGGAAAAAGGCTGCCCCAGACAGGAGGAAGATTTTAGCAACAGTTAAGGGGGTTTATGAGTTGAAGAGTGTGTTTGCCTCACAAATTGAGCTTTAACTCACAAAAGTTCAGCCATCATTTTGGATTCAATTTCCATGTTTCCTTAGGCTTAAAAAAATCTCAGTGCTACAACTGGACAAACACATCAGCTTCTGTTCAAAAAAGGGTTTGATTTGAGAATAATAAAAACAATTGGCCTGAAAAGTGATAAATTAATTATTAGAGAGACACAGAGTTGCTCAGAAATGACAGAAAGGGTGTATTTTCTCTTTTTTCCTTTAATTTTGGAGATCTTACTACAGCTTCATGTGATAAACTGTTAAATATTTATAGACCCTGTGATCTGCACAATGGTAGGAGTCTGTAGATGTCAGTGCTGAAGAAAAAATGACCAAATCATTAAAGAACAAAGAAGAATAATCATGTATCATGTTGCTCTCCATTTCATGAACCAATTTTGATAATTTTCTTCATTCATTGGCAGACAAAAATGCAATCTGCGCTGTTTTCAATATCAGATAAAGATAAATCTCCAGGCAAGTCTGGGAGATGTTACACCACAGGGAGGGAGAGGGTGACTTTTGAGACAAATACAAATCTCATATAAATCATACAGAGTTCACAAATCTCATCCAGGGCTGACAATGTAACTAATAAAAGAATTTTCAAAATTCTCCCTGAACCCCCCAGAGGACAGGTATGTCCACTCATAGAAGCTTCTCCTCCTCCTCCATGTCTTCCTCTCCATTTTCTTTCCACAACAAGCTGCTTTTAATTTCCTAGGGATATTTCATTGTGGTTATTTGAAGTCAAAAAGGACAAAGTGCCACCAAAAGTTGCCGTGCTACCACAGCTTCCATTAATTGCACTGAATAGATGAATAATGGGCCTGGACATGCCAGAGAATCTTTGTGGAGACAATTTTAGTAGCTACCAGCCTCTGAGCCACACCTCTGAGTGGCATAATAAAACATTTAATCACTGTCTGCTCCAGGAAACACAAATGCCAGGATTTAGAAACAAGTGCAGTTAAGACATGATCTTCTGTGTGCTTTCTCCACCAGGATTATTTTCAAATACAAGGCTTTTTTTGGTTGTTGTTACAGGATACATTGTTTATATGATATTTAATAAAAGGCTTTAACTGTCATCCTAATTTTTCCATTTTATTTACTCTACAGGCACATCTTTGCTAAATGTTCTTCTCCCATGATTGTGTCTTTTTGTGTTTTAAGTGTGATCTTTTATGCACAGAAGTATATAAAGGCTTCTCATTACTAAAAATACTTTTGGCAAGCTATTTTTAATGGTGAACGTGGCAAATTTGCATTATATCCTCAAGCATATTCTATCTCTCTGTTAAATTTACCTAAGGTCCACTAATTCATCCCTGTGGAAACAAGACCCTCTCTTACCTTGGGCACTAAACACATCCTTTCCTTTATTTGCACCAGGCCAAAAGATGACAGTGGTAAAAAACATATTGCCACTGTTTGAAACTGCATCATCTGCCTCAAATATTGTATGCATTCCTTTTGCAGCTTATATTAAAAAAATATTAGATCTCCTTGTCCTTTATCTAATTATTGTCTGGTCTTTGCTATCCACCCCAGTTTTGGAATCTGTGTGTGTGGTTATTCCCACTCATCAAATTTTGTCTCTGTGAAAAACAAGGACAGTTCCTAGACACTGGTAGCAGAACTAGATGAGCAGACCTCTGGCTCCTCCGTATCCTTCAGATGGAGGTGGAGCCTTCATAGATAACATGAATTCTGATCTCTATCTAAAGCTGTGTGACACTGTATTAATTATTTTCTCAGGGAACTAGGCAATTTTTGAAACTAGAAGTACTCACATTTCCTATTTTCTTTACATTTGTAAACCTTGCTTTATATAACCAGCTCGATTTTGGTTGGGTTTTTTTTGTTTCTTTGGTTGGTTTGGGTTTTAGGTTTTAATTTTTTTTTTTTTTTTTCAGATTACTAAATGTAGTTAGACTGACTTGATAAAACTCATCTGTGAGGATCTGGTGGGTGGACCAGGTGGGTGTTTTTGACTTATATTTTAGTCCATATATAGGCTGTGTTTATGTATGCTAAGACTTCTGAGGTGCAATAACCTTAAAGAACTTGTGTGGGACGGAAGTCATTCAGCACAAGCAAAAAAAAAAAAAAGAAAAAAGTGGCATTATTCTGAAATTATTGCTAAATCATCATTTATTGAACATATTAAGATGTTATGCTCTAGGCTGTCTTTTAGAACAACAGGAAACCCAAGGTCTTCATTATTTGTGCATACTTGAAGGTCTCATTTTTCATCACTGTAAAATTTGTGTGTACAAATCTTGGTCTCCTCTCTTCATTTTACTTACTAAAATCATCCAATTCACAGCTGCTATTGTGTAGCTTGCATGTAGATTTGACAACTGTCCACAGTGAAGCAACATATAATCCTTGCAGGTGTTATGAGGATGGTATTTTTGCTATTTTTACTATTTACTATTTTTAGTATTCTGCCTTTCCTACAGCCTTTTATCTTAAAATCATACATGTCAATTTAGCCACCATGACCTGAGGTCTAGGACAGACCTCAAATTACTCCTTCTGATAACAAAAGATAATCACAGTGAAAACGTGCAGACACTACAATCACAAAACCTGACACCTCATTTTCCTCCCACCCCTCCAAGCTGTCAGCTCCTCTACTTGCACTCCTCTGTCTGGTATTAAATAAAACAGATCACACACCTTCAGCCTCAACTAAAAATAGTGGTTAATTTGTTTTTTCACACCTGAAGGAGGATTGCATCAGAATCTACGTTTATCACTGGCTTTATATGAGGGCTTTAATCTCCCACAGGGAAACTCTGCTGCACAGAGCTGAGTTGGAGCAGCAGGAACTGGTTCAAGCAAACCAGCTGGCAATGCACAGAGCTGATGGATAGATGCATACAGCCAAGGATAACTGTAAGAGATCCAGTGTCACCAGGCAGCTCTGCCTCTTCCTGGCAATCTGGCCAATGTGGACACCTCCAGAGGTGTCCCTGGAGTCTCTGCAGTCAGTACCAAAAAGGCTGTGCAGATACAAACCTGTTAAACAGCAGAGGCACAATCAGATAATCGCTGCCTAGAAGTTTGGCAGCTCTCTGTTGTTTGGGGAAGAACAGAATCCCACTGTCAGCATTTAACAGAACATGGTCACACCAGATTTTCCGGGCCTGGACTCAATCAGAGTACAACCCGAGGGTCAGCTTTAGCCTTTGATTTGGTTGTCTCCACTTTTCAGCCAGAGAAGTAGGAAAATGCTGGTTAGGCAGGTAAAATTCCTTCCTGTTTCTAGCTGTTGCCATCCCGAGGGAGGCAACTCTTGTTGCTCTTGGGATTCCAGACTGAACTGAGCTGTGCCATGGGGAACTGGAGTTCCACATCAGAGTTCAGACACCTTTGGCTGTCAGGAGCAGAGCCATCCTGCTCTGCAGCATTTGCTTCTTTAGTCTCTTGACTTGGCAGGGCGGTGAGCTCATGGCTTCCTGCAGAAATGTGTGGAATGAGACAATGATTTTCAGGTTGAGAAATCCCAAGATAAGCTGCTTGTTGTACTCATCACACCCAGGGACAGGCCCCTGTGCGCATGGCACCCACACACCAATTTAAGTGTGGCTCTCTAGCTGCAGGCTGGATTTCTGCTGAACTGACTGGCAGTCATTTCACCTGTGACTATTTCCCAGTGGAGATACAGCCCACAGATCTCCTTGGAACGTTTCAGGTGGAACATGATATAAATGATTTGCCCAACCCTAAAAATCCACAGGAAAAGAGGAAGAAACACAAACGATATTGTGTGTTGAAGGCACAAGTGTAGCTGTGTACACCATTCACACCACCAAGAGCATGACATTTAGACTAAGCAAAGCCATTGGTTATGTAATTAGTTAGCAGAGGCAAACATCCTGCCTGGAAAAACAAGAACAAAAGCTGAATTGTTATATCTTTGCCATTCTCTTTGAGCCAAAATTCTGCTCCAGCTACAGCACTGCTGTACCAATGTTCGTGCTCCTTCCTCACTAACAAAGCTGAAGTCGTGCTGCAGAACAATTCTCTTGTAGTGACATCAGATACAAATGGCCTCAGAAGTAACAAATTTGTTTGGAGACAGACCCAGTTGCTAAAATTAGCTGTATAACAGCGTTTATCGTGAGAGATTACTGTGTCAATGATGCCATGCAGCTCCCTGGGAGACTTACGTAATGGGTTTTTCTATCACTAATAATTCTGATTTTGGGATTCTCTGATCATCTGGGCATAATACAAAATGTAAGCCTGCATTCAGGCAGAATTAATGGGATAGAGAGATAGAAAGTTCCAATTACTTACATTAGCTGTATAACTGCATTTATTACCAGAGATTACTGTCAGTGGTTCTGTTGCTGGTCCCCACGGGACTTACCTAATAGGTTTCTCTGTCACTAATAATTACAATTTCACGATTCTGTTATCAGCTGGGTATGACACAAAACTCAAGCACGTGTTCAGGCAGAACCAGTTCTAGAGAAGGAATTCCACTTCTGGCTCCACAGAAATAATGGTGTTTATGCACTTTCACGTATAAACACTGCTGCTAAGGCTACCTTACTTCAAACAAACTTATCCTCACAGTGCTCTATTTAAACACTAAAACACAATAGGCAGTGCATATTTGGGCAATCATTGCATGCATTGAATGATGTTTAACCACCCATCAAGAACAATAATCCCCTAGAAATGCACCAGCTGAAATACTGCTTTGCTTTTGCAGACCTGAACTCACAAAGAAATAGAGGGAGAACAGTCTAAATGGGCACTGGCCTAAATAGGGTACTGTCACAGCCAAGCACTAATCTTTGTTTATATCAAGTATTCTGGAGCCATTACACAATTTGATGAAGTATCCAAGGTATTCTCAGTAATCTTCCTAGTCAGGGCCAGTACAGCAGGACAGGAATATGGCACAATATCTTAGGCCTTCAGCATTTAATGAAAAATACGGTTGGTCTGTATTTATGTGGCTTTCATAATCACCTGAAAATCACTTAGTGAGGTCTGGGAGAGACCGTTGCCTGAAATGTGGAAGTAAACTTGTTAGAGTTGTCTTTATTTTCCTAAAAAACAAAGTTATGCTGTGAACTCAGAGGAGTAAAAGAGGAGGGAAGGGTGGCTCTACTCAAATATTAATGTGGAGTTGACCTTGATTTTCATAATTGCTTGTACTGATGCAGAGAGGAGTCAGCATAACTCAGAGGAAAAATCAGCTGGACTCTCAAATCAGTCAGTTCTCAAGTTACTAGTGAATATGCAATTTTCTCCTTTTCTTTGGGGTTGTATATATTTGTATCAACAGTATATTGAAAGTTTTCCAAGGATATGGTGTTGTATTGAAAAAGACACAATAGACACGCAGAACTAGATAAATATGGACTGTGGTTGCCATTCTGATAATATACATGTATATGGGCATATCAATAACCTTGAATGAATTACATAAATTTGCATATATATATATATATATATAAAAACTTGTGTCTGTTACTCTGTGCCAGGGTCTTGTTTGAGTCTTCAGGAGCCTGATGGACACATAGGCAGGTCCAAATTAATGATAAAATCAGAGATAAGGAAGATTGCATTGCAACTCTTCCTAGCATTAATCTTGTCTGTTTGACAGTGCCCAAAGACCAAAAGGAAAGAAACCTTCTGGGATGTACTTTCTGTGGCTCTCAAGAGCAACAGAATTTCATGGAACTTGAACAGTTGGCTCAGATCCATTAGAGACTGAGGCTGGAGACAAAGCAGGTGATGGAAGCCCATGTTATTCAGTATTCTGAAGAAAAGAATCTTGGTAACATCTCATTCCTCTTATTTTTTTTATTTCCTTGCCCTAACTGCTGCTGAATGATTAGTGACATATTTAAAGAACAAAAAAAACCCAAAATAAAGACAAAATAAACTCCACCACTTTTAATTAGATTGTCAGGACATTCTCATAAACTTTAGTGTTAATTAATGTTGAGCAGATTGCAGATTAGTTAACATGCACTGGTTAGTCAGTACCAGCCATCTACAAAGCATGGTGTATTTTAGTTGCAACTTGTACTATATATTTTGGCAGAGTTTTATGAATACAGAGCCCCAAGGGGATTTTGGGACCAGGGTTTGGTTTATCCCAGGCTTCCTCCTTCCTGGTAAAATCTCCCAAAGAGATATTCTCTTTGTTTTCCTCCTCAGGTTGTCCATCAAGATTAGGGGCTCTGACTACTTTTCTCACCAAACTGATTTTAAGTGGGAAATGTCTGCAGGGGCTGTGCTGCACTCTGCATTGGATTCATATGCAAATAATGTGAGGAAGTTGTGGGGTAGTGCTAAAACAGGATATCTGGATCAGTAATGGAGAAGAGAACAATACTGAAAGTTTTAAAACCTGGTTTTGGTGTAGAATCATACACACACTCACTCTCCTCCTAAAAACACACACCCATTTTCAGAATTATTTAGGTTGGAAGGGACATTCAAAGATCATCTAGTCCAACCTCCCCCAAAAGAACAAAACCTGGCTGACCACTTTTTAGCAGATTTTCCTATGTAATAGGCATGCAGTCAAAGACCTTACTTTCAACTTTGTTGAGGTTTTTTATTTTGGTTTGGTTTTTGGTTTGGTTTTTTTTTTTTTTGGTGGGTTTGGGTTTTTTTTTGGGGGGGCGGTTTTTTTGTGTGTGGTTTGTTTTGGCTTTTTTTTGAGGAGTAATGCTCATGTGTGTTCATTAGCAGTCTAGAAAACAGATATTAGAAATTTTTAGAAAGTGACAAGTATCAGTTAAAGGTGCAAACCTCAGGTTGTCTGTTGTTTCTAAGAAAACTGTCCTGTTTCTGGTGTTCTTTTTGTATGATAGCCTTTTGCTATCTATTTAGCAATCCAAAAACCAGGGAGACCTTTCAGCAATAAGCAGAAGCACACAAGCAAAAAAGCAAAACACTCATCTTCAGTGTAACTTAAATCTAAATTTAGAGGAAAAGCATGGGGGTGGTAATCCCCACAGACAGAGTCACGTAGTATTTATTCTTTTCATTAACTCCCTGCTCAGTAGAAAAATGGGACACTTGCTTATAACCCTCCAGAGCTGTTCTCTCACCACTTCTGTGGTGATTCACACAGATTTTACTGTCTAATTACAGCTCTGCCAAGATGCCCACACGAGCCTGGCCAGGGAGCCCAGGGCTAACACGGCTCTCAGATCAGTAGGTCACTTCTGGTCTGAGTGACACCAACAGAGCTGAGGTCAGAATTTGGGACCGTGCAGCAGCAACGTCTCTGCAGTGGTGTAAAATTAATGCCAGGAGAATGGAGCCCATTGATCCCAGCAGAGCAAAGCCATCGGGATTGACCCTGGGAATCATGTGACACAGTGTTCCAGGAAGCAGCCTTTGTTTGCACACACTGTGGCTCTTATTTATTAATTTGTGAGGCCAACAGTGCCTATTGTCTCCTCTCATATTAGAGTGTTGTCACATGAGCAGTTCAAGTGACACCAAGGATTGCAAGGCGAAGACAGGCGGTTCTATCCAACTCCAACTGCAAATGTATATTTGAATACATTAATACTCAACAAATATCCCCTCAGATTAAATAACTCACAGGTTTATTTTTTTAATGAAAAACCACCCAAACAACTCTGCCTAACTAAAAGTTTGTCCACCTAAACAAACGAAGGGAAATCCAGGCACAATACATTAAAATAAAATTAATTAAGTGATCTGAGTATCTGAAATTCAGGTTGCAGATTATTTATTATGATAAACTTTTTTAAAATCCTCTTTGATTTTTTAAAATCCTCTTTCTGCTATTTGAAACACATCTTTAGATTTCCTTCTCACCAGTATAATTTAGTACAAAATTATCAGCCTATGGAATATTTAACCTTATGTTAACTTTACTACGTATAGTTTCAGCATTTTCCACCCTCTATCAACCTAGAACAATACTTTCTTTTTTCCTTTTTGCCTTACAATTGCTGCTTTCTCCCCACATTTTATGTGAATCAGTTCTGCATAGCTGCATCTACTATTGTGTTCAAGAGAAGAGATGAGGATTCTTATGAATTATATCAGGCTAATTACATCAGGCTTCAAATAAATACAGCTAAGCCTTCAGCTTCTGCTACAGTGCAAGGAGTAACCTGGCTCCCATACACTTCATGATGGGAAAAATTAAGAATAAGAAAAAGAAGGCATTGAAAGACATCTGAATTGTGTTTGATTTGGACAGTACTGAGGAGATATTCTGCTTGGGGAAACACAGAAACAAGTACATGGAAGATATTTTCAGAAAAGCCAAAGTACATTCCCATCTGCAAAAATTTATCAGACACATAGACTCCAATCACTCCCCAGAGACACATTTTTACAGGAGACATACATAAAAACATTTTTTTTGTGCCTAATCCTTGAAAGACTAAACAATATTTTGTGCACTGACAGCTCGGCTCGAAACTATCTTATTTTTAAAAGAATGGAACAGAATGGAATTTTCTATGTCCTACAGTTCAATGCCTCTGATAACTGTGAAATCCCTTACGCTCACATTTTAAATCTCGTGTCCTTGTGTCCCTGGCTGGAATGTACAAAACTTCCCCAAACACCCAATGCCACCAGACTGTTGCTCTAAACCTCAGTAAGCAAGAGGGGACCTTGTGATAAAAGGGACATTGAGGGGCTGGAGCGTGTCCAGGGCAGGGAACGGAGCTGGGGAAGGAACTGGAGCCCCAGGAGGGGCTGAGGGAGCTGGGAAGGGGCTGAGCCTGGAGAAAAGGAGGCTCAGGGGGCCCTTGTGGCTCTGCACAGCTCCTGCCAGGAGGGGACAGCCGGGGGGGTCGGGCTCTGCTCCCAGGGAACAGGGACAGGAGGAGAGGGAACGGCCTCAGGCTGGGCCAGGGCAGGCTCAGATTGGATATCAGGAAAAATTTCTTCAGTTGAAAGGCGGTGACACATTGGAAGGAACTGCCTGGTGAATGGTGGAATCACCATCCCTGGAAGTGTTTAAAAACCATGGATGTGGCACTTGAGGACATGGGTTAGTGGTGAATGTGGCAGTGCTGTGTTAAAGGTTGGTCTCGCTGATCTTAGAGGTGTTTTCCAGCCTTAACAATTCTATGACTCAAGGAGACAGGTCAGAGGACACAGAAAGTGTCTCTTTGAATTGATATTCCTTTTATACACATCAGAGCAAATGCAGTGAGGTTCTGAAATGTAGCCCAGCAACAAAAACACTTCTTCTATAAGAATAATACCTTGCTTTATATAAATAGTTATACTTCAGTGGGTTGAGGCATGCACTTTAAGGGGTTGAGAGCTTTTATCAGCATTTCCCAAAAATGAATTTAAGTAAACTTCCACTCAGTTTATTGGCTTTCCTGAATACCATTCTGAAGTGAGGGCTCCTTCCTGTGTTTGTCATGGATATTTAAGTATCTAGCTTTTAATAGGTAATTCCTTTAAACACAGAAGCCCCCAATGCTGAACCTGCCAATGCCCAGGAAACTCTGGATGTATCTACCTCCCACTGACCTTCAACCATTTAAATTTCCTGCTGTTTGATTATCAAACATATAAAAATCTTTACAAGTCTGGCCTTACATTCCTTGCTTACTTAAGGTGCTTCTGAGCATTGTCTTCCTAGCTTTGTTGTACCATTTGATAATATTGGATGGATTCAGAAAAGATCTCTCAAATGCCAAAGGCATTTAGCATTAACCTGACTTTAAAAGCTTAGGACAGTGCTCTCCCTTTCTCTTTCATAACTTGGGGCTCTACAGAGACAGAGAAAGGGAAGGCACAGAGCCAGGAAATAGCTTATCTAAGTACTCTGATTCTTTCATAAATCAACAATATTACCATTGGAGAGTGAAGCCAAGAGAAGAATAATGCCAGCATCCTTAAATTGCAGCCACAGCGTGTCCTCCTTGAAGGGAGTGTTAGTGCTACTGAACAGCAAATTATGCAGCTTAGAAGGGATGGAAAACAGGATTGCAGCTCCTCATGGGTGCTCTGAAGTGAGCACCTCTCTGGATGTGAAGAACTGGATGTCTGAAGAGTGGGGCCTGCCCATGATTCTGCTGAAGTGAGCAGGAGATTTATCCCTGCCTTCTCAGGAATTCAGGAGCACTTACTAATTCATCTCCTGGAAGCTGCTGCTGCAAAAAACCCATGCACAACAGCGGAATAAAATTCCAGAGAGTTTTTGTTGCAGAAACAGCCACCATGGTTTATAATCCTTATGCAACAGGCACATTTCTGTCGAAGGTCTGTGTTCTTTTAGATTCTCATCACGTCCTGCTGAAGTCTTTGTGAGCATTATCACTGTCTGAATGGGCTGTGGATCATGGCCTTCACTGCTAAAATCATTCTGCAGTGATAGATGAGACAGGCTAGAAGGAAGAACAGTGGCACCCAGTGGTGATTTGCTTTTTCTTTGCAAAATAAGTTGTCCTGAAAGACCTTTTAACTTAAGTTTTTGAGTGGGTCACTGTATGTAATATACAGTCTAGTTTACACCAAGGATATAAAACCAGTATACATCTATTCTAAAATAGTATACATACACCCACACGCTGTAATTCATAATGTAAAACTTGGCCTTTATAATTACAGTCTAATTATAATGTTAATTTAAAAGGAAATAAAAAAGAAAATTAATTTCACTTTATAAAAACCAAATCTCTTCATGTAAAGTGCTTTAGGTAACTCTGCTTGATGAATGGTTATGCCATTTCTTCAGCAGTAAAAGGAACTGTGTCCTAATGAAATGTTAAAAATTATTGGAAGAGTAATGTTTAAGTGCACATAGAGATCTTTTACCTTTTACCTTATTGTGATAAATAAATTGGGAACATGCTCTCACTTATTCTAGCAGAATGGCAGCTTCCACTTCTGCTTTTTTTTTCTACCTCAAACTTTTCAATCTTGCAAAGAGCTGCTAAAAAAAAAAAAAAAGGGTGCAGCTTCTTGTAACAGTGTGATTCTTGTTTCATAAAAACCCTCTTTGGCACTGATTCATATTCCAGGTTATTAATTATTCAACCCAAATTGTATGTATTTGCTAGTCACTTAGAAAATACAGCAGATTGTTCTTTGGTCTCAGCTGCTGTACCCTAGCCAGATTTCCCTTGAATGCTACCTATTTTTTTTTCCTTTCTGTTTCTTACTGCAGGAAGTACTTGTCTATGTGTTTGGGTTCTTGGCCATCATGTTAATGTTGAATCTCTACAGGTAGCTTATATGGGGCCAGGGTTGTTATCTCATGATAAAACAAGTTGACAAGGGAAGGTTTCTGCATACTTTGCAATCCTTTAGCCTCTGAAATACAGGAACTGCAAGCAAAGCCCTCCTTTGGAATGATCCACCGCCCCTGCTAATTCCTGAATCTCCATCAGGAATCATTACAAAGACTTAAGTCTCTCAGGCCACAATTACCAGGGGTAATTAAAGCAATTTATCTGGATGGGCAGTTCAAAGCTAATGCCACATCACATTCACAGACTTTGCTTTGTTTTTAACATATGGATATCCTATAAAACTCCTGTAAAGTCCTAGAGATTTCTGAAACCTAAGGTGGTCCTGTCATGCTTGAGTAGGCTTCTCAGGGCTGCAGGATAAGTATGGGCCTGAGATCTGAAACAAATGAGAAGTCCTGGAGCTAAAACCTTCAGACTGATGGGAATCCAGGAAAAATTGTTCGGCCTTTGGTTAAGAGCTATAGCTTAAAGGATCAGAAACAAATTTAGCAAATATTTAATTTTATTTTCTGTCATGGTTGCAGGCATGGGTAATTACATGTAGAAAACTATATTGTTGAAATTGTGGGTAAAGGTTTGGGCAAACTATCCATTCTATCAGGAGGGAAAGTATTCCCAGTAATAATGCACAGCAGTGCAGTGCAGGCTCAGGATCCACCCTGCAGGACTGAAACCAGGGAAGAAGAGCTGGACACATGACAGCCCATAGCACTGGATCAGACACAGCTTCTTTGATCCTCTGCCATCCAGCAAGATAGATAATGGAGCCCTGGGATTTGATACCCACGTTTTGTAACTGGAGCCTTACTAGAAGAGGAGGAAGGGAGAAGACAGCTGCCCGAGTAGCTGCACCATCAAGAATTCAGAGGGCAGACTTCCTTTAACAAAAGGAGCAGCACACTATTGCACATTTTGCTTCCTTTTTTTAAATAAAGCCAGTATTCTAAAAGATCTGGTTTATTATTTTTGAATGATTTAGTATTTTTGTAGCTGATAGATAACAAAGACAGTCTGTCAGTTCTGGAGAATTTTCAGAAATTGAGGTCCAGCTGTTTGTTAGAAATCCTGCACTGAAATTTTTCAGGCCCTCATGAATAAATCTTCACTGAATAAGTAGACCAGTAGTAAATTAGTAGATCTAGATTTTACCTAGATTTCGTTTCCTTGGCAAAATCACATAAACTTGATATCAGCTGTGGCTTTGGCCATTTTGGTTATGTGTCAATAAGTGAGGCAAATTTTTCTAAACTGCTAAACTGTTTTACATTTTCTGCCTAACATTTCATGTGCTGTTATGTTCTGTAGAGCAGACAGAGCGTGCATTTTAGTTCAGCAAGACATTGCTTCCCTGAAAGCCTTGCTTTCCAAAGGGGAAGAAAAATAGGAGATAAGGAAAATGCCAGTTTTTGGTAAGATCTTCTATGCCACTCACGTGTTTGCAGTCTCAGGCTTTTAAAACCTGATTTTTCACCTCCACAGGTGCACAGTGTCTGTTACTCCACTGCTCAGAACAGCACAAGCTAGGTAATTGTGCTGGCAGCTGGTTAAAAAGCAGTGCTGTTGACCCCAGCTACTACACTCTGGTTAGGAACAAACAAAATGAGATTTGTTCAGGATCTAAAATTCATAATCTCATGCAAGTGTAAGTTAACTAATGCCAGCATTATCAGTCTAAGGCTGCAGTAAAGCATTCATGTCCAACCCAGCAAATTTGTCATGGATTCACATGGCCAAAAGCAGCATATCCAGAAAGCCCTGCCAGTTCTCCAAATGCCATTATCTGAAATTTCTTTCCTCAACAAGATTAGAGATTTAGATATTGCGGCTTTTTGTAAATCTTCAAAATGCCTCCTGCATATAAATACTGTCTAAG
>VWZP01000969.1:7726-96579 GCA_013396995.1 Dicaeum eximium | reverse complement strand
AGAGCTCACAGCTTTTCCCCAGAAATAATTAGCATATCATACTCATATTTCTGAAGGAATATGAAAAACATGTGAGTTTTTGAAATAGTTACAGCATTAAATATTAGGGAATGATCTCCTGGGAGCACATACAATAATGTTCAATTCTTTGCTGCTTTACAGCTAACTCCATTGTGAAAATGTTGATTTTCTTAAATCTGGATAAATGCAAGGGTTATGCTTCAAAAATAAGTGAATAATATGCAGTAAATACTTGAAATGTGAATTTCATGGGTCACTAGGGATAGGGTCACAGAAGCATAAAGTTACAGGAGGTGTTTTGTTGGAAGGGACACTCAGAGATCATTTGTTCCAACCAGCCATCCCTTCCTGCATTTGTCTCTTGGTCAGATCACTCAAAGCCTCATCCAACCTGACCTTGAACATTTTCTAGGTCATCCACAATTTCTCTGGAAAACCTGTTCCAGTGTTTCATAATGAAAAATGTCTTCCTTTTGTCCAGTCTAAATGTACCCTCTTTCAATTTTAATCCACTGCCCCTTGTCCTGTCACCTCAGATCCTGGTAAAAAGTCTCTACCTTTTTCTTTAGCCCTCTTTATATATAAAATTGCCACAAAAAGGTCTCACCAGAGCCTTTTGTTTTTCAGGCTGAATTAGTGCAATTGTCTCACCCTTTTTTTCACAGGAGAGTTCTTCAATAGGAGTACATGGTATACATTATTTTTCATTGAAACTAAGAAAAATTGGAAGGCTGATTTTTTCACAGCTAAGTTTTTGAGTTTAAAAGAATAAATTGCCTCAGTTTTGAAGCATCTATACTGATAAAATGAGAGAATAAATGTTTCAAAGTTTAAATTCATCAGCTATCTAGAAATATGTGCACACTGACTCTCACTTAGAAACATCCAATATTTGAGATGTTCAGGTCAGCCCCTGGGTTGTTCAGATCTCTCATTCTTAAGGTGCATTCAGCAAATATAGGAAATACTTCTCCATCAGTACTAGGCAGAATGAATACACCAGAGCTGGCAAATCAACAAATCTGTATTTGAAAATATGTTCATTAACCAAACCAAGTGCTGTCTGAACTAGAAGACCTTACATCTCTAAGTTCAGTGCTGAGCAGAGTGGCCAGCTGAAAATTTGTAGCAATCCAATGGTCTTTTTACTAATTTTAATTTAGCGTTTATCCCAAAAAGAGAGAGTCTCTGTGATTCTCAAGGTCAATCAGACTAGACTTGGGTCAGTAATATAGTACTTACAATGTAATGGCTATGATTCATACTGTTGGAACAAAGAATAAATTAAATTAAATATGGAGGCTTTCTGAATATATAAATCTGGAGCAAATTCACATTCAGCAATGTTTTAATCTATAGTGGCAAAATAAGTCATGGGCTGAAAGCCCCAGGGCTTGGTGCCGATGAAAATGCTTGAAAGAGCTTAAAAAGGACTAATCAGCATTAGCAGGAAGATAAAACAGACCTTTCACTGGCTGTAGATCTGTCAGCAGTGGGTGATTATTAAGAGAGTTTGATTAAATTTTAAATCCATCCTTATTTAAGTTTTTCCAAGTTCTGCTTTATGCAGTCATGTTCCTTGACACTGTTTCATAGAGAGGTGAGTGGAGCAGAGCCTGAAATACAGGCAAGAAAATGCAGCCTGTGAACAGCATGTCACCTTTTTTTTTTGGGAATTGCCAAGTAACTCTTAACCACCAGAACTTAATTTTCAGTTTTTAATTTGAAAGCCTGTCTGCATTTTAAAAACCCCAAGTAAAATAAGTAATCATGAGAAGAGCTAATAATGAGAAGAAAAAGCTGAGCACTAAAATTACAGATTGTTCAGTGGCCTCAGGTAGAGCAGTTTGGAGAAAATTATTTTTCAGTATGAAATCTGACATTTCAGTTTGGGTGTGAGACAAAAAAGTTTTTATTTCAGCTGAAACCACACAGAAGTGCTGATTGACCCCACACATTGCAGGCATGCTGTCAAGACCTTGACATCTAACTCCCAATTTTTGAAGGGAATCTTCTAAGTGGAAAACTTTACTAGGCAACCAAATTGTACTTTAAGAAATGAGTACAGTTCAGTTTTGTACTTTTGTGCATATCTCTGCTTGTAGTCTCTTTTTAAAGAAAATTTCAGATTCTCAGTCTTCATCTTCAAAGCTACTATGTCCAGTAAAGATGGGAAAGAAATTCTGGTGTTCTGGGAGTCAACTGAGGTAGAAGAATTTGGTTGCATTTGAAGGACACACCAGGTAACTCTGTAAAGAAATCATATTCAGAGGGACTTAAATTTAGTGTCTTTACAGGATTATGGACAAAATCAAAGCACCCAAGTGATTAAAATTGAGCTATTGCATATAATATTGTCCCAACATTGTTGTCCTGTTAGTCATGTTTTACACTCTGTATAGAGAAATACATACCAGTGTTGTCAAGGAGCAAATATTCATTTTCATTTGTGCCTAAAGTTGTAAAGCCTGAGATTCCTTGTGCTTGTTAGAGCATGGTGAAGGAGTTTTGAATTAGAGAAAATGAAGAAAATTCAAAAAAAGGAGGAAAAATTAGAAGGTGTGCATTTGTAAGGCACAGAATATTTGGAAAAATGATGACCTGGGAAGAGAAGAAGAGAAAGATCCAGAAATTAAACAAAAATAAAGAAGGAGAACTGTTGTGTGTGTACTGTGACTAAGAAGGCTTCCACTGGGAGTGAGAAGCCTCATTTCAATCAAAAAGTGGGAATTCTCAAATGTCCTTCATTAACCTCTGTAACTCCTTCAACAAATATGCTGGAAGTCTTTTGTATCATTCCTCATTCTTCTTCTTCTCTGGAGTTCTCAAATTTTGTCCCTCTCACCCTTTCCCCACCTAGTTCTTCCCTTCCAAAAAAGCTTCCACACACTGGTATATTGTATACCTTACTAAATAATATCAACAGTTCAGTCAGAGGCTGTTTTCCCTGCCACAAGAAGAGAAAAAGGAGGACAAAGATTCCAAGTTTGTTTGACAAATTGACTGTTTGATAAAAATGCTGACAGCAGATGTTTCAACCTCCTGATGGTGATACTTTAAATTGGAGAAGCTAGTCAACCTAATATTACAAAGAAGTCTGATAATACAACAAGTCCTGTATAATATAGAGATGGTACATACCACATTAATATAACTTCATTGTTAATGAACAATTTACTATTGAGAATGTTTCTGTTAGGATTTAGACATAAATTGTCTTGGCACTGCTGTTAAATTTCTTACCAATTAACCAGATTTTTTTTGTTGATAGACCTGTCTGTCATGTAGCTGTTCTTTTCATGCAGTAAAATAGAAAATTTCTGTATTTGGAGACTAGGGACATAAATGCTTTATAACATGCTGAATCCATTATGCCCTCAGCAGAAGAGCAGTGTGGTACAAACATGCTTATATGGGTACTGCATATGTTTAAGAAAGGCCCTCTGACAATAAGAAATTCAGACAAAGAACTTCTCCCACCATACTTATTACAATTATTATAATACTAATTAATTAAGAAACACCCAAGGCCAGAAGTCTGGAAAATTGGAGAATCTCTCCTCTGTGCTCTAATTTATTATTCCACTGCTCTAATTTAGAACTCCAATAAAATAAGGTCTGGGAAGTGCATTGAGGTGCCAAAGCAGGGCTTGCACAATCAAATGTGGGTGCCTATCATGTAATGATCCACATCCTTCTACTCTACCAGTTACCTGTGTCCGTACCTGTCCTGGATAATCAAGAACTAATATTGTCTCTGCAGAGCACTTCTCAGTTCCCCAGTCATCAGAGTCACAGAGAAACTTACTCTTTTAATCTGCTTTCTCTTGCCTGGGCTAGGAAACCTCAATTATTTCAAAAATGCATGTTCTAAATAACTTCTGACACAACCAAGCCCAAATCTCCTCCATGTCAAGCCCCTTATTTAATGTTTTAAGCTGGACCCTGCACCTACCCAAGTCATTGCCAGAACAAAGTGTTGTAGCCCTTCATGATTTCCATGTAGCAGCACACTTAATACATAGGGAAGGTTTTCTGCCTTTACCCAACACTTTTGGCACTTTTTTTCTTTTTATTTTTTCTTTTTTTCTTTTTTTTTTTTTTATATTTACTGCTGCCTGCAAAACTCCCAGGCAGTTTACATTTTGCTCCCTTATTATAATTTTATTATGTATATGCACACAGCTCATGTTATATGAGTTTTATCTGCCTGATTTTATAGCAATTTGCTGTTGATTTCTGACTTTTTATGTAACTTCTCATATATCATAAATGTATTCCTTTGTCATTACAGTATTTAGAAACAATATGGACAACACCTGGAAAAGACCAGGTTGTCTTCACACTGATGAGACTGCCCCCAAATCTTCCATATACCTCCATAAACCTGAGATGTATAAACAGATGTATACATCTGTTAGATGTATAAATCTAACAGAAAATCATTAAAAATTGACTTAAATACTGCTTTACAATCATATGTAGTTCTGCCTTATTGTAGTTTCAAGAAGAATTATCTCCCTAGTTTAAGAATTATCTCTCCTAGTTTTTTCGGAAAATTTCACAGAGAACTGTTAAAAAGTCTTACTGAAATCCAGGCATTTTTTCTCCTGTCTTCTTTAGCAGATATGCTGCCTAAGAAAAGCACTGGGTATGATTTTTGACGTTGATACAAGCATGTTGACCATTTTTAATGTTTTTATTATCTCTTAGACCCTTGTACACTGGTTCATATCTTCCCAGTGTATTTCTGGATAGCTGAGCTCATTGGCTTGTAATTCCCAGGAAATTCCTGTCTTCACACAATGTACTTCTTCAATTTACTGTGCTCTCTTCCTGACTTTCCCAACTTGCCTGTAACAGTCTGGAGTGCCTCATTTAGCTATTCACATTTCCTGACATGTATTTTATATAATGTTTTCCTTTTGCTTTTACCTCAACTTGCCTAATTTTACTCTATCTCCATTCAAAATCACACAAACATCCACCTTTTCTTTCCTTTTTTAATCTACATCACGAATTGTTATGTTTTTATCAGATAAATTGGATTTAGACCAACACCAATGACATATTAGACTGCATGAGATAGTCGGCCAGATACGTTATCCTAAATATAATGATACTGACAAATGTTTAAAAGCAGAATGGGGGGAAAAAAAAAAAGTTACAGATGGATAGGGGCCAACTACTGTCCTACCTCCAGACAGGCAGAACCTGTTCCCTGTCTTCTTTTTCACCCTTTTTCTTTTCTAAAGGTCACTCAGATGCTCACAGCCAGCCAGTCAGGACACAGAAGCATTTCTGACACACTAATCCCTGCTGCTCTCTTTCCCTATCCTGTTGTTCTCCCATTCACCTCATTGTATAACAAAAATGCAGTCAACTGCTGACACAGTCAGCACACACAAAACTGCACCTGGAATCTTTTCCAAGAGCACAGGACAAGGACATGTTTTGTCATGTGTTTGTCTTTTGGTCTGGCAAAGGGCACAGGGATCTAATTTCTGGAGAAGATCCACCTCTTTCAAGCATCTAAGGGAAAAGTATCCAAAGCAGGAGGAAAGGAAAAGTTTTGTATGCTTAGCTGATGCAAACATCTTTGTTAAATCCCTTTCCTTAAATGATTAAGGGTTTGGCTGGAACTGAAAAATCGAGCCTTTACTTTCTGAGAAAATGTTCCTGGCAAATCCAAGTGCAAATGAACAGCTAATGTAATTTGAGCTATAAGTCTATACTTACTCATTGTTCCACTTGCACATTTTTTCCACAGCTGTGTGTCAGTTATACATGACACACCTCACAGAACCCAGCGAGCTGAAAAGTTAGCACTGCTTTGTGGAAACTAATGACTCTTTGTAGCATTTGGAAATCATATGACAGGATTATTTTTTGATAATTAGTATGATCTGTGAAGGAGGAATTTTGACCTCATCTGGAAGTACTGAAAGAACATAGGTAAGGAGATTTCAAACTTTATCTGTAATACTTAGCTGTGTCATCTGCAAAGAGACACAACTGATATTCCTTTAAAATCCATTTCTTCTGCGTATGGCAACAAAGGAAATGCCTTTCAAATGTCAAAAATCTGTCTGCACACACTTGTATATAGAACAACTATAGCAGCTGAAAGGCATTGATTTAGGGATGGACTAATTTCCCATTTTGCCTGGTTTGGCACTCTCTTTCTATAACCCCACTAGCTCAATTCACCAAAATTCAAGCTGAGGCAGTAATAGGAACAGGCTACTCTGTCACAGATCTAGACAAGAATCTAGACAACATCTAGAACAAACAGGAGGATACACCCACAGTGACTCTGCAGCCTCAAGGTTCTGCCACCATGTGATGTATTTGAGCATGACAGAACGGTAATTTAGTTCTGGAAATCTGTGTGTTTTAAGCACATTTCCTTGAAAAATATTAAGCACAAACCCATTCATTTTATGGCATCCATCTCACTTGTGCCAATGCATTCCTGAGTAAATTTTTTCAGAGAATTTAGAACAACCACAAAAAGTTTTAGCAAGGATAAGATCTCCTCTAAGATATTAATTTTATGGTGGAAAGTATTTAGCTTATTTGTTCTATGACGGTAATGTCATTTATGGAACAAGTGTTTTATTATATTGATATACTCAGGGTTGCACTATAAAAGCTTGACTTGCAGTGTTAAATTATAAGCTTGACTTGCAGTGTTAAATTATTTGTTAGCATCTTCTTTTTGTATGTTAGAGTCTGCTACATTTGAACTTCATATTTATAAAAATGCTCCTCAAGTAAGTGAATAGTGTGAAATAAGACATAATTTAAAATGTAACTTTTTAAAAAAACCTTGAAGATATCAGAGCACAGTGAATACACAATTTTCAGAGAAGTATATAAAAGAGAAAAAAGAATAATAAAAGGAAAAATGGGGGTTAAATCAAAGCAATTGACGTTTGCAATCAGAAACTCTATTTTTTTGCCATTTTCTGCTCTTCTTGCTTCCCTGATGAGAGACAGCTGGCCTGAGAGAAAAAGCTCAGCCTACTTTAATCCTGGGTAGTGATTGGGGCTTGTATCATCAGGTTCCAGAAAAGTAGGGCAATGAATTGGCACTCTGATGTATTTCTGTTACCACTTTTAAACAAGTAACTCTCCCTGCCAAAGGATTTAGATTCCTCTCCATTCTTTCTCATATGTGTTCACCTTTTGCTCACCTTTGAACTGCCACCCTGAACTACATGAAAACAACATTCACTATGTATTCACTGATCTCTGAACTTTCTGGAGTATTTCTGTGAAAGTTATTTTTCCCCAATAATTTAATCTTTCTCAATTTTCTTGTTTTTTAGGCTTCAAAGTAAATTTTATGGTCCAAACAGCAAACCCAAGTGTTACAATGAAAACAGTGAGTGAAGAGAAATTTAAAATTCAACAGAATAAAGCCTAGAAAAGCTGTACAAGTGGTGTTGCACAACTGATTCATAGAATCTCTACTGGTAAAAACAAACAAAGCCCTTGAAAACCAGTCACTTCACAAGACAATAAAATGCAATCAAAATTTCTACAGCAACCCAGACTAGGTTATATAATGCACTCATAGCAGGCAAGCTGGGCCTGACACTTGGATGTATTTATTGTTTAAATGCAGGAGGCAAAGAGCTGCCTTGATGAAAGTCAGGTTATTTTACGCTCCCTCATTTCTTTCCTCCCCCCTGTAAGGAGCAAATTTCACTCAAGAAGCAACAGGGGTCATGATGAATAGAAACAGAAAAATGCTGGTCTTCCAAACATACGGATTCTGTGCATTGCAAAACAGAAGTTCTTTCACTAAACACTTTTTTCATGTGTTTCACTAAAAAACATACCACAGGTTTAAAGCTGATTAAAGCAGGGGATTACAGTGTAAGGAAAATTCAAGGTAGGAATTTCAGCTATGTCAATCAGTTCTGTTCTCCAGGAGTCAATAGAACTATGTCAGCTCTGCAGCAGCAAAGGGACAAGCTGAAAGGTTTAGTAATATATTAAAAGCTAGATTTCCCATAACCTCCAGAAGTCTGTCACAGAGCTGTCCAGCTTGGCTTTTTCCCATGAGAACAATTCCTTTTTACAGATTGTTTACCAGGCAGGACAGCATTTCAGCCAGGCACACAGAGGATGTCAGCACTGACTGCCCTCAGAAAGGAGTGCTCATTTTCAAATGATGATAAAGCAGAGAAGAGGTGCCAGAAGGCAGTTCTTAAATAAGTTACAGGCTGTGAAATGTGAAGTAAGACAAGTGACTTTTCAAAGTCTCAAGTGTCATACACTGAACATATGTCCTGTTATTTTTGTCTCCCTCACAGTGACTGCTGCAGCAGGATCACTGGCCTGGACTTGTTATCCATATTGGAGAAGGGCAGGATGACTCCTCAGGACAAAGGTGTCCTGCCAGTACCACATGGCTTTAAGTGAGGGGACTTTCCTTTAGCAGCTGACACCAGTTCCATTCTTAGCTAAGTGAATAGAGCAGAAGATTCCTAAATACAGCAAATCTCCATCCCTCGAGCTCCCTGTTTTTAAAGCTAAGTCAGTTCCACGTGCCAGTCCAATTAGGTGTTTTTAAACAAGTTTTGGCTGAAAATTTGTAGCGACCATCAGAATTTATTCATGTTGTTTTCTGAAATTTCAGTGACTTTATAAAATTTAAAGTATTACTTCTGCCAACGTACAGTAACTGCCAACCTTGATTTAGCAAATGAGATTCCAGCATAAAAACGTAAGGCTACCCTTCATACCTACATGCAATGGCCCACTGACTATTCAAGAGGGAAATTCAGGTTTGGCCCTTTTGAAATGGATGAAAATATTTCACTTTCATGTAATATGCACTTTTCTGAAGCAATCCTACCAGCCTCTGCTCAGCCCTGAAAAACCCAATTGTTACAGGCAGTGGATTAGGATGAATCTTTCCACAGCACAACTCCACCACTGCTCCAAAATTATTTTCCAAGCTAGTATCAACCTTGACTCAATGTAGATCAAATGAGAGGTATAGACACTCATTGTCATGTGATCAGCAGCATTTGCAGTCCAAAGAAAGAGTCTCAAGCAAATTTTTTTCCATTGTTGAGTAGCCTGATCGCTTCAGGTATCTAGGATACTATTTCCTAATTATAAATTATTAGAAAGGTCATATGCCAAATTAAAACGTGGTGAGTGAAGGCACGATGAGGTGATATTTCATATTCATGAACATGAGCTAAACTTGTCTTGCTTATGCATAAAGCAGTAACCACTCTGAAAGGACTAAGTAAATGAAACACTCAGATCTAAAATTTCAGGCTCAGATAAAGACTTGAGATGTCCCAAATGAATCAAAGGGTCAGAAGCACAGAGGCCTCCACAGTTTGTTTCCACGGCCTGATTATCCCTCAGAGTACAGCTGTTCAGTTTCCAGTCAACCAGAAAAGCAGAAGCTTTCAAAGTGGCAGTGTATTTGGAGAGTTATTTCAGAATTATTCCCAAGATTTTTTGTTCCTTAGGTTTAGAGGCCTTCCTTGGACATCTTTTTTCTGCTCTAGTGGGCTAGCGGGGGGAAGAAAAAAAGGAAAAATCTTGGAACTTGTAAGGATTTTTACTCTGCTGATGGTCTGTGAGAAAATCTGAAGATAATAGAATGGCACTGGCATGACTGCCAGTGAAATACTGTATCCCATGGTCTTATGGGGGTTCAAGGACCATAAGCCTTTAGCAGAACATTGCTGCATCTCATGGCTGATTGCTAAAAATTTACTGCTCCAGCAGCCACTTGCATGCTCTGACTTGCTTCCTCTTTCAAGCACAAATCTTATCAATCCATAATCTAATCATTACATAAATACTGGCTGTGTTAATTTATTCTAACCTTATGAAGCACTCTCTGACTGAGAGTTTTTGAAGGCTGTAATCTTGCAAAAGCTCTGCTGCAGATTGTCCGTGACTTACTTAACTTGGGAGTTTTTTTTGTTTGGTTTGTTTTATTTGGTGGCAGAAAATTAAATGCTGCATCAATTCAGAAGGGAACAAAAACACTGCTCTCAGGAAGTCAGCAGGGTCCTGGGACGCAGCTTTTTGGTTCTGTTTGTGTTATTTTAGTAGTGACGCTACAGTGCTGCTAATTTAAACAAGACGTTAAGAAATTTGTTGAACACTTCACAACCCTTCTCAGAATTTTTCCTCTGATATATTACCCCTTGTACTTATTTCCCCCAACAGAATTACTGGAAGAATGATGCCTTAGCTGGAAAAAAACAATCTTTGTTGAACTTTTCTTATGCTGTCATAGGAAAGCCTAAACATATTTTTCTTTCATGTTTTTCTGAAAATAAATCAATGTAGTTCTCTATTAACCCTGAATCTGCACAACGTGTACTTGAACTGCTTTAGCACATCATGCCATTTTCCTCTGAGACCTGACTGAATAATACCTCAAAGTCTGAGCTGCTGTAAAATGAGCATTTAGGCTTTGGGTTGTTTGCATCTTAATATGCATATTGAATTCCAGGAAGACCTGGACATTTTAATAATAGAATCACAGGTTAAAATGGGGGCTTGAGAGATTTTTTTTTTCCCTTCATCCCTGCCCCTAGGCAGGATTATACCTAAACTATTCTTAGCTTCAATAAAAAATTAAATTAGTGGTATATTTCTGCTGGAGGCACACTTTGTAAAGAGTACCTTTCAAGCCACCACACTTCTCTGAGCATTCTGAGTAAGTCCTTAGCAGCTTAGGAATATTTGTGCTGGTGTGTGTCAAGGGAACTGGATATAACATGGGAATTTGCTTGATTTCAAGCCATTGTCTAAATTTGTAGACTGTTCAAAGACATGCTAGAAGGACACAAGCTCTTTTTTGGGTAGAATTGATGCAATTAATTTGTGACCAGGTAGTTTGCAAATATTCCACACTAGAAACTGATTTTCCCTTGTGCTCCACTTCTACATTAAGGCCTGAGTCACAGTTTCCTTTCAGGAACTCAACATAAGTTTATAATTTTAAGCTAAAATTTTAACTTTTTGCATGTGATCAAGGCAGAATACACCTCCCTCCCTCCTAAATTTGTATTTGTTTGGCTTTATTTGTTAAAACCCACATCCTTATGATATCGTGCACAACTGTCCAGTGTGAACTATTTCAAAGTTATTAATCCATTTGCTTTATACATGGAGGATATACAAAATGTCAAATGAAACAATATTTTCAGAAAAAAAAAAAAGGAAGACAATAATAAACAAGGAAGAAGTTGTGCCCAATTAAAAACCTAGTCCTCAAAATCTCTTCTACAATAACCAGAATATCCTTAGTGCTAATCAAAACATGAATTCCCAGTACTGGATTGATCCATATCTTGCAGGAAAACAGCAGATCATATTTATCCCCACCTTTCCCTTTCACAAACAAGAATAGCAGTGGCATCTTGTCAACACCTTGCAGACATTTAATTCTTATTTAATTTAATTACCAGGGTATGGTAAATGTTTTCCTCTCTGACAAATATGCTCCATGTATTGTGGCAAACCTCCTACAACAGCAGGTACTAAGGAAATTACTTGTAAGCTACTTTAAATACTGCAGAAGTGGTATGAACTAGAAGGTGTGTGGAGCTCCTTTAGCTGGGTTTCTCTCCACACAGAGGTGGTAGACAGACAGGAGCAGGATTTTCTTTGCTTGTAAACACCAAGGTCTATTTAGAGCCATCACACAGATCTCTGTTCTCTTCCCCAAATAGACTTGGCAAATGTTGCAGTGAAAGTAATTCTCTTTCCTTCAAACAGCCCTGGGGTTAAAGAGGTGAAATTATACAATGTTCCATTATGCTAAATACAATGCATTAAAAAGCTGCAGGGACCTACAAAGATGCACTTAAATTGTGCTTAATTGGACTGCCTGAATTGCACTTAGGTAAGCCTGGGACTGAGCTACAGAACTTAGAGAATCTTGCTTTACAGCTCAGACCAAGCTTGAAGAAAATCACCTGGCACTTTCCCTGAAATATAGATATCTATAAAAACCCACCAACCAAAGCTCCTAAAAGAGCCAGTCACAAATGTGGAACTAAATTTTTGCACAGATTTACCCTTCTGTTTACATTCTGGAATAAGAGATTTCTCAAGAGAGACAGGTAGCTGGGATTTGGTCACCACATTACGGTGTATGAAGAACCTGGGTAAAACCTCAACCTTACTTGGAGTCCCAGATAAAGGTTTTAATTGCAATAAACAATTAAACAGCTTTGGGGGGGTGTGTAAAATAGCCTGGGAGAGGGGGAGAGGTTTTGTCTTTGCAGCTGGCAATGGCAGCACAGCACTAAGTGTGCAATTGAGCTGCCAGAGCAAGTGGAAGCCCCATGGGATGATGATTGGTCATTATGCTTTCCACCTCCAGGCAGACCCTGAAATTCCTATTTAACTGACCTGGCATGCCACAGCCAGGATGAAAATATGCTTACACAGAGTGTAAATAAGCACAGAAATAGTGAAATACAGCGTTCCTTTTGTCAGCAACTGCATCATGAATATACTTAAACAATAGCCTCTTTGAAATGTGGCTAATGCCTGAAGAGAAAAGGCGGAATGCAAGACCAAAATATCCACCCACAGCCTCAACAAACAGATAATTAAAATCATACTTGTTTACCATTACAAATTGGTTAACTTTTTTGTCTTGCTGAACCCCTACAGGCTCCCACATATTCCATTGTAAAGAGATATATTAGTTTAGATGGATTCTAGTTCTGCTTCTCTTGAAATCAACACAAAAATCTCCATTGCATTCAGAGAGGGCAACAACATTTATGCCTAAATCTGATCTATGTGTTTCAAAGTGTAATTTATGTGTGTGAATACATATATATATTTATGCAGAAGCACACAGCCACATTCCACTGGTTTTGTATCCAAACACATTTTATTAGTCCAACAGCACACTGTCTCTTAAGATAATACTACAGGATCTCAGATATATTGCACTTGGTGGTGCCCAGTGTAAGCATGAATGAGGTGGCTGAGAAAACTTAATTTAAATTTATTTATTTAATTTCTCTTCACAAATTGAAATCCATAAAGACACCCTAGACTTCCTCAGCATTTATTTTCTCATCTCTGAATGAACAATTTCATATGAACTGCAATTATACCCTAGAGAGATCAAGAATTGAACTCCTCAAATAAGTTAAGCAAAACATGGCATGTAATTACCATGCAATTAATTTATAATTAATCCCCCCACAAAAAACTTGTGCTAAATGTCAGTTCTAGGGGCATTAGTAACAAAAAGAAGGGAGAAGTAATAGAAATAAAATTGTGCATGAAATGGTTACATTCCCATTTTCCATAAAACCTGTAATGTAAATGAATAGTCTTGATCCAAAACTTATTTTCCTAATGAGTTCTCATTTCTTGATTTTAAACTGGTACAAACAGCTCAAGAAAATAATTAAAATAAAATGCCCCCATCTACTAAATTAAAGATTGTGAGGGTGGTATAATTCTGCTTGTGCTGACCCAAATTTCAGGGACTTCAATTTTTTTGTTTTATTTCTACATTTTGCTATCACCATGAAAGTAATTTCCTTTCTCACCTGAAATGCAGTTACTAAATCCAGGAATTGTAATCTTCTCATGGAAATAGTTTTAATGATTGTTTTTGTGTCTTCTGTAAAAGAAAAGTGAAAGCTTATAAAGATGTAATTTCAGGTTTTGAAGGGACAATTATAAAGAGTGTTCTACTTTTTTTCATACACATTTAAAAATAAAACTTTTGTGCCCCAGAATAGTACAGTTTTAGCCATAGAAGCCTTCTGCCGGGGGGGGTAAATGAGAAATATTACACCTAATGGGATGAGTTTTGTAAAGCACTCAGTTAGCTGGACAATCTCACAGCCTGTTTCAAAAAACCCAAGATATCTCATAAAACCAAGAGTCTTTTGCATTGCCACAACCACAAGTGAAAAAAAAAATTGAAAATATCTATTTTATTAGAAAGATATTTTAGATTATGTTAAACAGTTGGATGCTTTGAAAAATCATTTTGTGAGTGCTCAGATCCTCATGGCATGGCAATACCCAATGGAATTAAAGCCCAACTGTTCAGCTCAGACTGATTTTATGCACAGCACATTATGTGCACATCAGAGGTGTCTAGGATAATCCCTTCTCTCTTGGGTCTTCTGTAGCATATTAANTTTGCAGTGCATTTTTCTTTCAGTTACACACATTCTCACTACTCTTCCTCTTGGACAAAAGGAGATCCTTAGGAGCTTCTCATTGACCTCTTTACCTCTTTCCCAGGAAATTCCCAACTGTATTGACTCTGCAGAAAGAAAACATGGCTAAATATAAATATAAATGTAAATGTAAATGTAAATGTAAATGTAAATATAAAGTAAATGGAAGTGTGAATATTTATTTATTTATTTATTTTTATTTGCATTTATATAAAATAACCATATCTAACAATATGGTCAGCACCATGTGTCATTCACAATGCAGAGTGCCACATTCTCCAAGTGACTTGGAGTAGGTGCATCATTACTGCACCTTTTAACCATTTTATAACCCTTTTTTATCACCCTTTTATAATTCCTTTCCTTTTGATGTGGGTGCCACAGTGCCCTACAGCCTGTCCACGCTGGAACTGCAGCTCCCGTGGTTGTCACATGCAGCTACTGCCAGACCTGCCTGGTTAACAACCCACCTGTTCTTCCAACATCATTTTAGAGTCTTGTGGCAGTTTCTCATCTCTTGACATCTCCTAAGAAGAGACAGCAACTGTTATGCAGCCAATGCAAGGCTCTGCCTCTTAATAATTTAACATTTAGCAAGAAAACTGTCTTTTACTTGCATTAGTAGCCTCAGTATTTCCTACACAAAAAAAATTAAAATATTATTCCCATGTCCAATGCTTGTTCTCCTAATCAAAGTGGCTCCTGAAGATGAACAGTCTGCTTTATTTCTCCTCAAACAGTGTAATTTTTACACTCACTGCAAATTTTCCACCATTGGATTGTGGACAATTATGTTTTCATTATGATTGTAAAAGAAGATGTGATTATGAGTTTAAAAGAGTAATGATTTTATGAGAATTATGATTTTAAAAGAACTATGATTTTTAAAAGAAGCTCTCTAATATTAGGCAGTTTGTGTGAATCTTTGCTCCATGAGCCTGCACAGAAACCACCCTCCCATCTGTCCACAAGCAGGAAGGAATCAGTTCAGGCTGTGGCTTTCAACCTCACAGATGCCTCAGCTCCTCTCCATCTCCCATGCATTGCTAAGGACAAGATCACAATAGCCAGGCCAGTTCAAAAGATATTTTTCTTCTTGCCAGGTAATAAAAAACAAGTTTTGTTCGATGCATTGGAAATTAATCAGAAAGTTGGGCAGAAACAAGAGGCATTGTATCTCTGTGGAGTACATCCTGCAGGTAAAAACATGGGAGAAAAGGTTTGAGGAGTGAGAAATGCAGCTCCAAACAGGCACCCTGAAAGCAAGGCTGATGCCAACTGACAAAGTGTCATGATTTATTTAAAATTTAATCCATGGGAAGAATACGCCAGAAGCGGTGGTTTGCCAACAGAAGACACTGAGGGAACATCAATTTTCATGACGGAAAACAGTTCTTTAGAAATGTTTTGAGCTTTCATAACAACGAGGATCACTGTCATGATTCAGCCCACACTCACTGGCAAAGCTGGTGAACACATTCAGCTCCAGTATTATATTATTTTGCTTTCGGGGACAGCCTACTTGGAATTGAATATTTAATGAGTGCAGCCTGCTTTTTGGCTGATCAGAGGCATGTGTCTTTCCATTTGATTCAGACACTGGTCTGCAGCCTAAGAATTCTCAGAGCAGACCAGAATGAAAAGGCAATATATGTTTACCCAAACATTTTTCATCTCAACGCTGTTGTATTACCTCATCCAAACTAATACTATAGGTCTGTGTTAACTTAGTATTGGACTGGGGAGCAGGGTGGCATTTTTTTTCTTAATATTTTCTGCTTTGAAAATATATTTCTTAACATTCATGAGTAATTCAAACCTCTGTTTCCTGAAGATTTTTTTTTAATTGTGCGGCTACAGGCTAAGAAAACTGTAGCCCAAAACTTTTCTTACTGTTAAGTTGCTTATTCCACCATTTTTTGAGACAAATCTTAAGCAAGCAGTTTCCTCTTAAAAAAAAGGGAATTAGTTGTTTTTGAGGGAAAAAAATATTACTGAGTGCCACAGGGACTCAGGAAAGGAGTAAACTGCTAGGGCAAGGCAGTTCTGTTGACCTAGGTGCCACACCTATGTTAAATGTGACACAAATGAATGCTAAAAGGAGTAATTCATAATTAGTGTGGCAATGGAGGACGAGGGCATAATGCCAGAGTTTGCTGAGAGCCTGGAGATTCACAGCCCACTTTCAGCAGAACAATGCCTATATGGAAAGCAAATTTGGAAAGTAATGTCTCTCTGTGCAATTGGATTTGATCACAGGCTACAAATTCAAATTTTGCACTTGCAAAGTCATATCATTATCTGTAATTCCAAATCGACTGGGTTTAAAGTTCTACATAAGGGTATCCCAGTCTTCCAAATTCCCAGAAAACCAAACTGATTTTTACATTTCATAAGTCATAAGAAGAAGTGCAGTTTGTTGAAAAATCAAGTAAGATACCACAGCCTAGAAAACTGCTGAGTACACAGCATTTTAAAATTGATTATGCTTTTCAAAAACCTCAGGGTTTCAAAATAAATATTGTATGATAGATCAACACTGACATTGCCAATAAAGGTGAATTGTGAGATAATAGACTTCCCTCCCACAGTCTCATAATTTCTGTCAGGAATCTGAAGTGACAGCATACTAAAAAAACTATTTGACGAGGCACTGTTTGACATTTAATAAATAGGCTGACAAATTCATAGCCTTGCAATCAAACAACATAAAGCAGTACGGGGGCACAGAGCCTCTGTTCTATAAAAGGATTCTATGATTCCAGCACAAAATGGATTCAAAACCCACAGAGAATTCACATGGGTTTATTAATTTATTACTAATTCAACAGCATCACTAAAAATCAATAGATAAAGCAAAATCGATGTCTAATATTTTTGATGTTCAACAAGATGTAACTATAAACTTGCAACACAGGACTTTACCGTGCCCTCAGGCTCTCCTGGGGTGAGTCACTTATCAAAATCTTGGCAGAGAACATATAGCCTTAACTTTTCCACTTGAGGCTCCAAGTCCACATGGCCCTCACAATATTCCTCATGCCTGCCTATACCACCTGAGCTCCACCAAGCACATTTGGAGAGAAATGTCCCTGTTAGAGGGACTCTAACAGGCTGCAAGCCTTCAGCAATATTACTATTTCTTCCCACTGAATGCAGTGATGAAATCTCCCATCAATTCAACATTCTGGAATCCAGTTTTTGTGGCTTCTCTGGTGAAAAGAGTAGACTTGTTTTCATGGGACACAATGAGCTACAGATGTCAGAGCTTTCAATATTTATTACCCCTCCTTTCCTCTGGCACCTTTTGTGCTTGTTCCAAGCTTGTCTGGGGGATTCTGGCGTATCTTTACTGCCATACCAAAGAGTCTTTTGGTACAGTTATAGCTCTACTTCCACAAAAAAGGAAGAGAAATTTTGCTTCAGGAATATCCTCTCACAAACATTTCAGTGGTCTGCCACTGAGCTGATCATCATGCTGCTCCAAAATAGATCCCAAACGCCTGAAGCAGCATCCACTACTCACAGTGTTTTGATCAATTTCTATCAAGAGAACGCTATCAGAACAGCAGACTGATAAGCCCTTTCACTTATCAGGGATGAAAACCACTTGACAAGAGCCAATAATGATCCCAGCTCTGACACAAGATCTGTGACATGCTGGGTCACACAAGCAGGTCAGCTGTAAGCTCAAGCTTATTCTAAATGGCATTTAGAGCCTAGAAGCATCATCCATCAAGTCTCTTCAGCTTCTCTGAAGTTTCTATTAGCCCTATTGCATTACAAACATATTTACTTACAAACATATTAGCTTACAAACATGTTTATTTTAAATCTTACAGTGTTTGAATCAGTACAATGAACACTGCAACAAGAGTACAACAGTACTGTAAGATCTGGGTTATTTAGCTTGCTCTGACTAAACACAGAGTATTTCATAGATGGTTGAGAGAGAGTGGAAACTTTCAGGTTTTGCTTACACATCTAAATTATACTTGACAAAAATCAAGATACATGCAAAATTTATCTCGGCGTCCCAAATCAAAAATGAGACAGGAAAATCCAAAAAAATGCTTGAAGAGTACAGATATAGCTGAAGTAACTAAGGAGTTTCACTGACTTCTCTGGAAGCTGTACTTTTAAATATTAGAAAAACAGCTAACCTGCTATAGAATCCTTTCTGAACCTCTGGTTTTAAGTCCAGATCATTAAAGAAATAATTACATCTCAGACTCTTTTATTCTCAAAAATTATGGCTACACTCTTCCATTTTGTTCCTGCCAAATTTTGCTTGTCATGCATTGCTCAGGGCTGTACACCCTTAGTTCATTTTTTGATAAATGAATTCTATTTCTCTAATTAATTAATGCGGGCACTTACTTAAACTCATGTCATGTTACTTATTACAGCTGATATATGAGCAAAGACTAAAGAACTTTCTAACTCTTTTTAGCTGCTACTTATGATGTAAGCAATGAGAAACTGGCTTCTTTCAAAGTGCTCCCCCTCTCACATGATTCAGAGAGAAAGTGCAAGTTTTCTCTGTGAACCTAGAAAACAAAGGGCAATTGCTGGGATTTCTGTCATGAGTGAAACTCACTATTTTCCAAGATTGATCTTCCCAGTGCTGCCTGTTTTCACTGAGGAGTTTGGAGACTCCATCTGAGAATACATGAGCTGTGATTCATAATTTAATGAGATCAAATAGACCAAGAAGGGACTCCAGAGTCAGGTTTGAAGTTCTTCTAGCAGTTTAAAACCTGAAAAGGCATCTATAATTTGTTTTTACATGTAGACTGAGTTTAATAGATATGTCTTTGAGACACCAAAACTAAGTGAGCCATCATTACTTCTCCTTTTTACTTGCACCTCAGGAATTCCAACTCGTTACTCTCTATTACCCACCAGCATTTTTTGATTATTTTATTTTTTGCCTTCAGAGAGTTCCCTTCCCAGGTGAAAAGACAGTAAGGGAGTGTTGATCTAAATGATCTACCTCTCTCTCTGATCAACACACCTGTGATTAAGTCTTGCTGATGGCTACATAGAAAAGAACTCAAATTGATGTGATGTTAAATGGGATACTGTAATTAGCACCCTCTCTTTCTTCTACCTTCTGCCTCTTTGGAAACTCAACTACAAGATTCTAGGCACCATTTTGAAATCCATGGAAAGTTTAAAAATAATCAAGGGAGACAGGTCACAAAATTGAAGAAGCTTAGTTTCCTAGCTTAGGTTTCTACAATAATCAGATGTGTTCAGCCAAAATTTAATCACTCTCCAAGTGGCAAGGAGGAATTCTGCTTGTGAAATCTTGATTAAGCAATGTGTTAACTCAGCAGACAACATTTTTTCCCCTGTGTCTCTGTCTAAAGAGAGATTTCTGCTGAATGTGTTTGCTGGGCATGGTATTTTTCCATGTCTTCATAGCAAATTATAAGAATAAATCATTGCCATGTTTTCCACCCTTTCCCACCGCTTTCCACCCCTTTTTGGCTGCCTTTACAGGGGTTTTGTTTGGATTTCAATGAATTAATACCTCATCGACTTGTACATTGTGAAACTGTATTACATTGTTCTTGCTAACTAATGGTTTCTCCCCCCAGCTTCAAGGCAACCAGGCTGAAGTTGATTTTCAAAACAGAGAATTATATAACAGAAGATGCATGAAACCTGGGCAATTTATATAATTTTCTGAGGAGCTAGTGTCTGAATCAGAAGTTCTTTTGGTCAGCTTGCCTTCCTGACCTCCTCAAACACCGGGATCTCAAGGTTCCTTGCATGCAGGCTTCTTTTTACTGCAGTTGAAACAAATCTGCAGTCTGAGTAAAAAGGATCAGTGCTTTTACCCAGATTATAGGGGAAAAAATCACAGCTTTTTAATTGCTTGCTTTCATAGCCAAGTTTCCTAAATGACTAGAAAGAAATAAAGTAATAAAACTACTGAAATCTAGTGATGCAGAAGAAGAAACTTTCTGATTCACTTACTTAGGACAAAGCAACACTCATCTCCTTCCCCTTTTTTTTTATGTCATCATGTTATGAACCTTTCACCATGAAGTTTTCAGTAGCTAAAATACAACAGTTTACAGCTGCAAAACAGGCTGAGCCTTCCACAGCAAGTTCACAGTTTATTTGCTGCGGGCAAGAAGATGCCATACATTAATATCAGTGCTTTTACAACATTGATATTAGTGCCTTTCAACCTTTGAAAACATTTTTGACACAGTAATTTCATCAGGGTTTTTCCTGAACAGAGTTCTGTTCAGACACAGCTCTAGGCAGTCATTACTCCTCCATTTCACTAACAACTATATTTATGAAAACTGTAAGCACAGCTTTGCAAAGCACCAACACATTATTGACCCATAGATGGGCAGTTAGAGAACCACCCTCCATGAAGGTTAAAAGAAATCACCAAAAATTATTGCTGATTTTAACAGGCAGAGGTTCCAGAAGGAATTACATTGCAGTCAAGCATGGCTGCTTTTAGAAAGTAAAAAAAAAAATGTTTGAAAGGTTTACAAAGTTATGTGTTCTGTCACACCAGCTTGTACATGTAGGAACGCTGTAATTAAAAATTGCTGCCTGTTGTTTGCAAACAGAGCAGAGATTTTTAAGTGCTTGTCCATCCATGTCCCAACCCTGAGAAATAAATAGTCAAACTCTTAGAGAAGCATCCCAACATGATTTCTGATTGGTTCCTTACTCCAAGGGGCTTTGAGTCTTCATTTTAATTTTGTGCTTTGGCACAGAGGAAGGCCAAGGGTTACTTAACACACGTATACCCTCACTCAAATTCCCCAGTTTCATCCCTCTACATGGCAAAATAAGCAAACTGGGAGTGCTATGATGGAGAATTTCAATCTTAGCCGCACTAAGATTGAACCAAGTTTGCTTCTTGGACAACTTTACTGGTTTCAAAAGCTGCAAGAACCATGTGCCCCCATCCCTCCAACCCCTCAGCCTCCTAAATCCTATTATTTAGCATATGTGCATATATATGTGCCAAGAATTCTGCCTGGTTTTAATGACTGTGGGCAAAATAATAATTTTCCCCTTCTGTTTTATCTATATAAGACTTAACTTAGTAATAGCTGCAGAAAAAGGATGTTCTCATAATTATTTTTAGAGATTTAAAGACAGAAGGCATACCCAGCAAGAGATTCATATAGTGCATATTCCCTTGAACAACATGCAGAATTCACCAAATAGGAGGTTCCCTGCTGAAATGGTTAGACAACTACTAATAGTTCACTAAATAAAATTAAGAATGTAGAGGGAAAGATAACCTTTGACCTGAAATACTATTTGTGCTCATTTATCATCCTGTTGTACCTTCTGCAATCTATATCACTGCTCCTTGCCTAAAGCTCTCTTAGGATGACTTTCAGCATTGTCCAGTAGAACATGCAGGTGATTTTTCCTTTTTTTTTTTTAATTCTTTGTGAAAAAGCGGATGTCCTCTTAAGTTTTTTCTCCCTCAGTTTTCAATCTGAGAAAGACAGGAGGAGGAAGGATGGTTTGGTTAAATAAGGACTCAATGTGAACAGAGCAGAAAATTTGCATAAATGTTTTAATCACAAAGAAGACATTTTATAGAAATTGTAACAAAAGCTAAAAAGCAGCTGAAGGATGTTATCTGAAGACAAGTGATGAGACCAGATTGAATGAGATTGGTAAAAGAACCATTTAAAGAGAAGAATGAAATGGGAGAAGTTGTAATACAACAGCTAAGAGGAATGTTCTACATTTAACATGCACAGTGTAGCAATCAGTGCTGAACAGGATCAAGCAAAATCTCAACAGACAATTCTGAGAAAAAGTCACAGCAGAAGCACCATGTGTGATCAATAATAAACTTGCCTGCTAGTAGGCATGGGCAGAATGGCCTGGTGCTGAACAAAACTCAAGATTTTTTCAAGACAGGAGGATGAAAACATATTAATTAAAGCAATTAAGAAAGGTACAGACCTAGTCACTTGTGGAGAATATTATGAGGACAAGTGAAAACAGATACCGCATACAGGCGAAAGCAGAGGAAAACAGAATCATCATTTCTATCCCTAAAACAACTGGGATTTGCACCACTATATTCATTTTCTATGAATAACTGGTTACCAAATGTTTGTAGCTTAGTGGGGCACCAGTCACTCCTTTCCCCCACGTATGTTCTTTCCTGTAAAGGTTATTACTCTGCCCACTGCATCATAGTTATGTGCTCCAAGTAAGATCTCTTTAAATCATCACCTACAAAAACTGTCTAGCTTTTTGGTAATTTGAGACCAGCTATTGCAAAAAAATAATGGAGCATCCTTGTATAACAGAGAATAGTCCTCACACAGAGGAGACAAGGATTCATTGCAGACAGGGCAGAAGAACAATAGACTCACTGTTGAAGAAAGGCATAAATTACTGAGAACGTCTGCAAAGGGACTAAGTTCTCACAGGAACTGGCTTTTAGCCACTTGTAAATTAAGTGTGAAGCACACAGAAGTAGGAGGCAAACAAACCTGAAATGATTAGGCAAAAGAACAGCCAAACACAGGTCCCAGTGAGGCAGTCAGCAGATCAGCTCTAGCTGTAGGTAGAATACAGCAGACCTTTTGTAGGAGTTTGTGAGGTATAGGGCACTACTTTTAATCTCCAGCTGGGAAAAGCCTGGTTATGTTTAGTGGAACAAATCCCACGGGATGCCTATATTCAGTTTGGTGTCTTCCTTCATACATTCAGTGTGCTAACATCATGCAAACCCCACCAGATCTCAAGACACCACAGCCTTTTTCTTCCAAGAGCTGGACCTTGACTGGTCGCTACCACAAGGCACCATTTTCTGTGACCTTCATCACCCTTAAGCTGCAGCATATTTGGGACTATAATTTCTCCTAGAGTCTGCCTCTTTTGTTGATATTATTAAAAAACAAACAAACAAACAAACAAACAAACAAACCAACCAAGCAAGAAGCTCTAAACCACTTTTGCATTTCTTAAGAAGATTCCCTCTTAGAAACAGTGAGCACCCGAAAACAACTTTTTTTCCCCTCAACTGCCTACTTTGAGTGGGCAGTCCCATAAACAAAGAACCAGAACACCAGAAATTTCAGTTTACAGGCAGGTATCTGCCCATGCCACCCATGCTTCCCTCTGACCTTCCAGGACTAAAGACCTTCTGCTAAGAATCAGAGACATCTGACATTGTCTCAGCTTAAAAACAACAAGGCTGTGAGTCAGAGACTTTGGTCAGCCAGAGCCCATTGCAGCAGTGGTGGTGAGCTCTCATATCCTCTAGTTTACTAGAGGATACTTTTCACACCCTTCTCTCAGGTTTCCTAACAAACCCTCACCATCGCATAGAAACTTTCTCAGCTCTAGGGAAACTCACATGGAGTCAGTCAGTCAGTGTTTCCCTGCCACCCACACATCTTCCTTCACTCCCTTTCTTCTGGCTGGATAATGGTGTATCTTACCCTTTATTTAAACATGTCTTTTTTTTTTTTTTTATTAGAAACCCTCTGTGTCAGCTGGGCATGTCTTTTAACACTTTTCTGACTAGCAGCTGCTAAAATCTGCCTGAGTGCTAACATGTGCAGGACAGCCAGGGGATGAGGCCCAAACAACTCAGATTTAGGTAAGGTGGGTCCTGCTCGACTGACTTATCTCCCCCTACGACAAGGTGATCCACCTAGGGGATGAGTGAAAGGCTCTGGAGCCTTTATTAGAATCTTTGACACTCTTTCCCACAGGATTCTTATGGAAAAATCGGCTGCTCCTGACCTGGACAGGTCAAGTGTTCTCTGGGTAACGAGCTGTCTGGATGGCAGGGCCGGAGAGTGGTGGGGAATGGAGTGACATCCAGCTGGGACTGGGCACCCCTGGGGCTCCTGGGACCAGGCCTGTTTAATTTGTTCATTGAGGACCAGCATGAGGGGATCGAGGGCCCCTCAGTCAGCTCCTGACAGCAGCAGGGCTGGGTGGGAGTGTGGATGTGCTGGAGGGCAGGAGGGCTCTGCAGAGGGCTCTGCACAGGCTGGATCCATGGGATGAGATCCATGGGATGAGATCCATGGGATGAGGCCCTCGGGGTGAGGCACAGCCAGGGGAAGGGCTGGGTCCTGCCCTCGGGTCACAACAACCCCCTGCAGCTCCAGGCTGGGGGAAAAGTGTCTGGAAAAGGCCCTGGGGGTGCTGGTGACAGCAGCTGGGCACAGCCCAGGGGTGCCCAGGTGGCCAAGAAGGCCAATGGCCCCTGGGCTGTCCCAGCCGTGGGGTGGCAGCAGGAGCAGGGCAGTGACCGTCCCTGTGCTGGCAATGCTGAGGGCACAGCTCAGATCCTGGGGGCTGCTGTGGGCCCCTCACAACAAGGGATTGAGGGGCTGGAGCGTGTCCAGGGCAGGGAACGGAGCTGGGAAGGGAATGGAGCCCCAGGAGGGGCTGAGGGAGCTGGGAAGGGGCTGAGCCTGGAGAAAAGGAGGCTCAGGGGGGCCCTTGTGGCTCTGCACAGCTCCTGCCAGGAGGGGACAGCCGGGGGGGTCGGGCTCTGCTCCCAGGGAACAGGGACAGGAGGAGAGGGAACGGCCTCAGGCTGGGCCAGGGGAGGTTTAGAGTGGATAATTATGAAAAATTTCTTTGCTGAAAGTGTGGTGAGGCATTGGAGCACACTGCTGGGGAAGTGGTGGAATCACCATTCCTGGAAGTGTTCAAAACACATGGGGCATTTAGGGATACAGTTTAGTGGTGAAAATGGTAGTGCTGAGTTAATGTTCCTTTCCAATCTTGACAGTTCCATGCGTCTGTAATTCCAAGATGTGCCACTTCAGATAAAGGTTTGCCGGGAAGCAAACACCCTTACTGATGTCACAAGATTGTTGGGTGGCATTTGTGGAGAACTCCAAGCAGGAACTTTTCCTTAAGATAAACCTTTAATGTAAGAAGATTAACATCCTTTCTTACTAAACCGCTTAACAGATATCAGAGCACAGGCGCTGTTGTGCACCTTGTGCATTCTCAACAATCACCACAGCAGACAGGGCGTGCCAGAAACTTCTGCCACAGAGAAAACCCTCACAACACCCAATTCAAATAACCATCTGTGGTTTGCAAAACATCTAACAACCTCACAGGCCTGCATTTTTAAAGCTGGTATACGCTCTAAAGAGTGCTTGGTTAGCTTAAACTCTTCTGTAACAAAAAGAACTGGAAACAATCTCTCCTCCACTGTAAGGATACAACCAAAGAAATAGGAAGCCATCTTTTTTCTTTCTAAAACAGCCTCTTCTATGTGAGACAGGGCAGAACTTCTGTCACATCAGCACCCTGCAGTTTTTTAGCAAAAAAAAAAACCAAAAAAACCCCAGCAACTCTACTGATTCTGACCTTCCATTTTACTGATGCATGAGCCATCCTAGTAAGGAAGAGCTCAAAATGGTGCTTAAGCACTGGCAGGTAATGAAAAGTAAACTGTTTGCAGTGATGGAGGGGAATCTCTCAGTGTAACCATGTGGTTTCACGTGGTTTCTTTGTGAGAGGTTGCTCTGTTACTCCACACTTTTGCTTTTTTTGTGTGTGTGTTTGTGTCAGGTTTGGTACTGTTGCATACTTCTGTTAGTATATGTGAAATTGATTGTTTCTCTTTTCTTTCATTCTGGCTATGCTTCCCCGTCTTTCTGTTGCATTTTCTTTTTCTCATGACAGAAAATTAACCCTTTTCCTAAAAGCATCTTTGAGCAGAGGGCCTGTTCTGACACCACCCAGTCAGGGAGAAATCTGTGGCAATCATGTACTGCTCCTTAAATTTTGCACCCAGTAAAGTTAAATATATAGTTTCAAATCCAGCAGCCTGCTGCCACCACACACAGATTTGCTTTGCACACTGTGATACAGCTGTTCCATAGCCTAAGTGGCCATCTTTTCATTCTTTAGCAGAAATTCATATTTCTGAAGTGTAACTGACATGATTATCATCATATTTTAATTCATTCATTAATGATGAACGAAGCCACTTTTATCAACAGTAATGAGTAGGACTTCCAGGAAGGGTGATCAAACCAATTTGCATGAGCCAGAGACTTTTTCCTACATCCCTTCCATGTTTAGCCTACTGCCAAGAGTAATTTAGGTCATAGTTACTCTAGCAAGCAACTACACCAGTTTACACCAGTATATATGTTTGTGGTTTTTTTTGGGGGGGGCTGGGGTGTCTAATTAATTATGGAAACCTTTAACTGAATGGTAGATAAAGCCAGATTTCTTTAGAAATCATTATTACATCAAAATAATGCAGAAATCACTGCACTTCTGATGTAATAATTTGGGCTTGAATATGGAATTTTCTGCTTAAGACTGAAGTTTAGTTAGTCTCGTAAATGTCAAAAGCTGGCAAAGAAATTCTGTCTAAATGGGAGCATTAAATAGCCCCTAAACAGTCCAGATGTGCCATGATTTGTTTTTCACTGTGTAAGGAGAGGCTGAAAACCAAGGAGATTGTGAGGAGAAATTGCCCAGTAATAGCACATATACAATGCTACCACCTGGACAATGTACTCACCTGTTGCAGCAGATCCTGCTGCCTTTATCCTTGATGCCAAGGTTCCCCTTCAAAAATTTTGTTCTATCTCATCCTCAATAAAGCTTAAAAAGACATTAGAAAGCTCAGCATGAACTCAGATTACAGGAAATGAATGCTCAGAGAAAGTGCTGAAATAAATGCACCAAAATGATTTTCCATGGCACAGCTCTCTTCTCTCCAGAGGTCAGTGGCAGGAGTGACGGGCTTGCTCTGTCCTCCTGGCTGCTCTGGTGTCCTGTCACAGAATCACAGAATAGGCTGGGTTGGAGGAGATTCACAAGGATCCTTGAGTACAACTCCTGACCCTGCATCCCCAAGAATCACACCGTGTGCCCAACGGCATTGTCCAAATTCTTCTTGAACTCTGTCAGTCTGGGAAGTGGTGCTGGGACCACTTCCATGGGGAACTTTTTCTAGTGCCCAACCACCCTCTGGGGGAAGAATTTTTCCTGATATCCAACCTAAACCCTTCCTGACACAGCTTCAGGCCATTCCATGTCCCTGTCCCCGGTCAGCACAGAGCAGAGAGCGGTTCCTGCCCTGCTCTCCCCTCATGAGGAGCTGCAGAGCTGCACTGAGCTCTCCCCTCACTCTCCTCCATCTCAGCAGCCCCAGTGCCCTCAGCCGCCCCTCACAGGCCCCTGCACACCATTCCTCATCCCCTCGGAGCCCTTTGCACACTCTCCAGCAGTTTAACACCTTTTTAACCCCGCGGTGCCCAGACCCGCACACGACATTCCGGGTGAGGCCGCCAGGCCCAGAGCAGAGCAGGACAATCCCTGCCTGGCCCGGCCGGCCATGCCGGGCCCGGTGCCCCAGGACAGGGATGTCCCTGCTGGCTCCGGGGCACTGCCCCAGGACAGGGATGTCCCTGCTGGCTCCGGGGCACTGCCCCAGGACAGGGATGTCCCTGCTGGCTCCGGGGCACTGCCCTAGGACAGGGATGTCCCTGCTGGCTCCAGGGCACTGCCACTGCCCAGCACCCCAGTCCCTTTCCCTGGCACTGCTTCCCAGCCCCTCGTTCCCCAGGCTGTCCATATATCCAGGCTGGCACCATCCCGGGGCACAATCCGGCACCTTCCCTTGTTGAACTGCGCTTGGTCGGCCTTTGCTTAGTCTCCACCTGAGTAATCCTGACCTGTCCCTGCAGGCCTTCCCTCCCACTCTCTGGGCCATGTTTGCAAGCTCATCCTTTCACTAGCAATGGGCACGGAGGAGCATGACTCTGACAACAACTGTGAGCCTCCTGGGCCTGATCCAGGCCTGACATGTTTGATTCATGGCATTTCCTCAGGAGGATTAAGCAGGCGTACAGGCTCTCACCGCTTTCCTCATAGCCTCGAGAGGAAGGTGTGTGTCTGGCAGTGAGGCACAGCTGATGCAGTATTGCATAGGCTGTGTCAGCTACTGACAGATAAAATTGTTCCTTGGGGCTGTAGACAGCTGTGGAGAAATCCAGCTGGTCTAGCTGCACTTCTGTCCACCAAAGGAGGTCACCAGTGGGGCACATTATCAGGAAGATGCAAAACAAGTCTTAAATAACCGATATTATTGACCTCAGATTCAGTTCAAACTGTGTTTAGCACTAAAGAGCAGGCTCAGGAACACCTTAGCTAGATGTTGTGGTAGAAAAGCAAAGAGAAGCCAGCACTGATCCAATTATATGTCTTACAATACTTTTAGATCTAGAGGATAAATCTTGAGTTGTTAAAATATCTTGGTAAGGAAGAAGGGGAGTCAGCCATGTCATAACAGTGTCACAGCACAGCCTTTGACATTTACACCAAGTGAGGTGAGCACTCCACAGGAATCTGCTGGAAAATAGTTGAAGCAGCCTCACATATGTCACTAGTGTGTATTTAGTATTATCAAAGCCTGCCCCAATCTCAAATATAGCCCCAAAGTCAGAATAATTTGTAAACAACACTCAGTTTTTAAGTGTGATGACTGAAAGTTGGGCAACTTACCAAATTTATAGGCTTGTGCTTATATTTTTCAATTCTTACACAATATTCTAAAGATAGACATTAATTACACAAAAACCCCCTCACTGGGCATATTTGTTAATTTCAGTTTCAGTTTTACATTATCTGATTATTATGGGTATATCTAGCACCCTCATATCTTGCAGATGTGAATTATTATCATTATAATGTGGAGGAGAAACACATGAATTAAATGACAGCACCAGATTAAGTCGATAAACGGATCAGATACACTGGAAATTTTTACATCTTGTTTTCCAAGTTATCATGAATGTCAAAAGATCTGTTTCATTTATAACTTTTTAAAAGTAGGAAAAAGCAAATTACTGGGTATATATAATAACTCAGATTAGCTGCCTGAATATTACTGATAATGAGGTTATCAAAAGTTTAATTCTATAGGGAAATTATAGTAAGCACTTCAAGTACTGCAGTATATCTGCAGATTACTTGCAATACACAAATTTAATTCTATTTTTAGGGGGAGGGGAGGAGAAAAAAACACTTCACTAACTAAGCACTTTATTACAGTTTTTAAAACCTCACATGCAGAAATCAAATCAATGTTCGTACAAGTACTCAAAAGGTCACAGTTATTCCCTTGCTTACATTGTGGAGCTACCAGCTTTTGGAACATTATTAAAGGTTATCGATACAGTGTGAAAAAAGTCCATTTTTACCACCATCCCTCCAGGGCATTCTTCTCTCCCAAAATGGCTTTGACCAATTTGGCTTTATTTTTATGACAGATCTATAAAGTCTTCTGACAACTGTATAATCAGAGTTTTCTAATGGTGAAGGAGCTGAGGCTCTGCTGCAGCTGGGTCAGTCCACCAGCACAAACCCCAGGGATCAATGAACACTTCATGTTCAAGCCATGACCATCCCATCTGAGCCACCTGAAGTATCTCATTATGGCTGATCCCACAGAGTGCTTTTCATCTGCCCCACACACTTTTCAGGCAGAATTATTACAGAAGAAATTGTTCAGCTTGGAGTTAATTTTATACTGTGCTTCAGCATGGATGAACCAGATACGATAAGTAAGGGTGGTGCTTCAGAAGGGGGTCAGACGAAAAACAAGCTGTACTCTGAACTGAATAGCCCTTGTATGTTAGGCAAGAACAATTTCCACAAATGATGAGCTTTTTTCCCTGTATGATTTCTACTGGCATACTGAAAGATGCAGATGAATAGCCTGTAATGGACTCTGCTGCATGTGGAATAAGCCCACTAATTAAAGACAAAGTAGAAAAAGCTGCTTTTTAATTTTTTTTTTTTTAAATTCATATTCCATTAAATTTGGCATTGCAATGAAGCATCAAAGTCAGCTCTACGTTCCTGGAGGCTTAGGTCAGCTAAGAGCAAAATTGTTCACTTTTTCCAGGTTAGGGTCTCCCATCAAATGTCTGCAGTTGCTCCCTGTCCCTTCACACCTCTTGTAAAGTCCAGAGCATAGGAGTCAGTATTTGCCTCTGCTTCTGTTTTTATCATTCGTGCATGCACATGTCAGATCAGGTTTTTTGTTTCCTTCCCAAAGTATTTTTCTTTTAGATTCATGCTGCTTCTGATACATTCTGCCTTCAGTTGGTGGTTTGTACTCTATGCCACTCTCTGGTAGATGTATGAACATGTCAGCAGTTTATTTATATACAGCTAGTTTATTTATATACAATCAAGTAATTGTTTCTTTACATTTATCAAGGTACAAAAGAGCTTGCTTGATCTGGTGTTGAAAGTTGGAAGAAAGGATTTTTTGTCCTGACAATAGCACTCAACTGCTTCCAAGTTACACAAAACCATAGTTTTAATTATCAAGCACCCATTGTTGTAAGCCATCAGTTTGTACCGTCCTCGGATTCTATCACCGGGCACAGAGTCCGGTTTTGTTTTATTGTGCACAATTCAAAGGAGCAGATGTGTGGACAAAAAGAACAGAGTGTCAGTGATTGCACCTCTACGATAACCCTAACAGAGAACACACTGGTAGCCTTACCATACAAAAACCCTCCATGACAAACATTTTACCACTACAAAGAGCAGCTTTTGACCCTTTGTGAGAAGGCAGGCAATCCTCTTTGAAAGAGAAGTGTGCTTTCATAGGTTCCCTCTTAGGCTCTGTGCATGCTATGATTTTTGGGTTCATAACGCCCAGCATGTCCAGCTCTGCTCCTGAATCTACAGCAGGCAGGGTTTCAGCTGGCAGGAGGTGCATTTTGTCTGCTAACCACTCTGTGAAAATTCCCCTATGTGCTCTCACCTCCACACCCCCTGTCCCTGATGGGATTGCAATCTCTAAAAATATATTTTGCATTCAGAGCCTGAAGCTGAGGACACTCAGACTCAGCTGCACAGAGCTGACCTTAGGTGAACTTACCCTACCCAAAATGTATCGGTGAAAATCAGATGTGGGCCTGGAAGAAGCAAAGTAAAAATACAGATCCTACATTCTTGTCTTGATTTTGGAACTTGAAAGCTATGGAAGTGTTCCGGATCAATAAAAAGCAATCATCAAAATAAACTTAATTGAATTACATCAACAGCCCACAGGTCATGAATAGACAACAGTCTCTTAGCAACTTCTGCTTTGCAGTGTATTTGTTTGGCTATTGATCTTCCTGTATCATGATTCTACTGAGATGAGATTCTCTGTTCTGCAGAGGGCTTATAGATTTCAAAACAACTTTCCCAGAGGAAGAATTAATTTTCACAAGTAATGAGGCAGAAGGTGAGTTCTAACTAAGAAAACTTCCATTGACCCTGTTCTTGAATTTGGGATGGATTTGAGAAATAGGCACCTCTTTCTTTTATTTCCTATTCCAAATTTCTGGGAAAAAAAAGGCAGAAAATGACAGTTTTTCAAAAAAATATTTCTGTATGTTCTTGTTTTTCTCTGAGGAAAAAAAAAAGGAAAAGAATACTGAGGATTTGTAGAGGAAAAAGAAAAAACTGAGTTCTCTTAAAACTGAGGTATGTGGACCTAGCCTCCACCAATACAGATCTTTCTTTTTAGAAAAGTATTTATTCAAACTATGGATGGTACTGTAATTCTTCACATAAACCAGAAAGGCATTTTCCCTGCATCCATACAATCTAAGCAGAGTGGAGGTGCTGAAACCTTATAAGTAGATAAATAAAACCAGGAAACCTGTCCAAAAGTCTCAGTATTTGAAATAGATGTTGGACAGGGTGAGGAAAACAGCTTCATGATTACTTCTGGGTGGGTTTTCATTTCAGCAGCCACAATGATTTGTCATTAATCCTTGCTCTCAAAATCTCCTGAAAATGAAAAGGTATGTAGGCAACGCTCATCAAACCACAACATGGGAGACTGTCCTGTTCTGCTATGGAAAAGGTCAGTTCTGCCATGAGTTGCTACATAATATCTTGGCATTTCATAACTTTAATGTTGTTGGAGACAAAATGGTCTAAACACATCGGGCAGAGTATAGGGAGAAGCAATGAGCTATATTGGAATGAGGAACATGTTTAGGTATTCAGGTAATTTGAAAGAATTTTTCCAAATAGCTTTATGAAGGGGAAGTGAACTGCAGATCAGTATTCTTCCAGTACTAAGAAAAAAACCTATTCTTATATGCCCAAGGAGCCATTAAAATTGATTGCAGAAAAGAGCGTTCTATTCTGTTCTTGTATTTCTCTCTGATTTTTTTTTTTTTTGTGTGTTTGTCTGTTGTTGCTCTTGCTTTTTTTTTTTTTTTTTTTTGGTCAGGGATGGAGTTTGGAACAGGTAAAAACTGCAAGGAAGATTTGAAAGGGGCTTTAAATGAAAGAGAATATACTGTTTTCCTATTTTGCTATCTTCCATTACTCAATCATCAAATTATTCTTCTTATACTTCTCCACAAAGAGAAAAAGAGGAAAATTAGATTACCTTCAATCAACCCTCTGGATCTTGAATTTGAAAACTTGCAGATGAAAATTTCAAAGAGGAATTCCCCCTACTATTTAAATCACCCTGTGTGAAAGAAGCCCCCCATATATTAACCTCCATGAGAGCAGCCTTCAAGCAGCTGATCTGCTTCCAGTGTGATTGCAAGAAAATGCACTTGGAATGACTGAACAGTGTTGCAGAGAAAAAAACCAACATAAAGCCAGCAGTGTGCCCTTGTGGTGAAGGCAGCCAAGCACATCCTGGGCTCTCCTGCAGGCCCAGGGCACTGACAATTCTCTGCTCTGGCTGATGAGCTGAGCCTGTGACTCGATGTGTTTATCAACAACCTCTACTAGGGTGATACTAACGTGCAGACAAAAAAAAAAAAAAAAGAAAAAAAATCCTTTCTTCACCTCTAATGTTGATGCACCCTTTTAATGTTAGCATAACCCACACTTCCCAGACACCTCCCAAGAGAATTAACAAGGGTTTTTTGCTTTGAGAGTTACATGGGCCATGGTGAGTGCTACATGGGGATTTTTGTGCAGTTTATACCATTTAACTGTGAACTCTGTATCTTGGGTATCAGTACCAAGTGCCTGACAAGGAGCCTAGCAAGAACTGCTGAATCAATATTCAGTACTGAGACAAAACATGCTGTACCTGGGCTACTAGAAATCTTGTTACTCCACATTTTAGTTGTAAATAATTATTTCCTAAATACATTGGAGACTTCCTGGTCTTGATATACTGCTGTATATGGCATTTCTGCATTATCCTTTTCTTTTGGGCAAGAAGTTTCTTTGTCTGTGTCAATCTCAAGGATATATTTAGCAAATTGTGGTTCTGTTTATTATTTGTGTGCCTGCTGCTGTGTAACCAGCAACACACACACACGTAACTTTATATTGTGTTAAACTCAAACCTTTCGTTTTAATTAATCTGTACACAAGCATTATTCTACTTTAATAACACCCATTTTCTATATGGTCCGGAGAGAAGCTCAGAAAAGCTGAGAGCATTGCATCATATGGTAAATTTACACTGTATTAATATAATTGCTAGTGACATATGTAGGGCCAACATACCAGAGTACCTCAGGGAAATAAGCTGCATTTTTGTGCACAACCCACTCAGGGTGGGTTAATGGATGTGATTTCACATTAAAGGAAGTGATTGGTCCATGTTTACAGTAAGAACTACAATGACTAAAAATAATAATCTTGACCAGGTAGCCTGTAAACTAATTTTGGGGAAAGGAAAGATAAAATGAAACCCACAGCTCCTCAACAGATTTAAAGCTCTGATTTTATATTTTGTTACCTGGGCCACTGCAGCATGCCTTCTTGCTTGATTACATCTGACAAATGACCCTTCCTGGGAGAAGAAAAGCTTTGGCAATAGGCAGGTAGAACTTGGAATCCTAAAGAGAAGAAAAAACTACAGGGGAAAAAAAATCCTAAGGCATAGAGCTCTACCTAAGGCATAACACTCTGAAATGACAAGGTAGGAGGAGAAAAAAAATTGCCTTCTGCCAATCATATCTAACAAAGAAAAGCAGCAATGTGCAGTGCAGCCTTCTGGCACCAGGAAATCCAGATGGTAAACAGAAGAGGAATCTCATTTTTACACAACTGCCCCATGCACGGTAATGCTTTGTGGTCATTCCTTTTTGGTTATCCAAAATTGCTGTTCACTGTAAAAAAAACAAAACACAGAAAATACCAGCAAGATTTTTTTAACAGGTGGTTAAACTTTGCACAAGTGAGATTTTTTTTTTAATCTATCCAAATTGATTAGAAGGCATTAATAAAAATGTTCCGAAAACCTCAAATTGAGATTCTATAGAAAAAAAGGACAATTTTCAATTTGTAAAAAAAACCTGCCCAAAGCAAGAATAAATAAAAAAGCAAAGCAAAAAATCCAAACATTTCATTTTGTTGTGAAGCCTAACCAAAAATAGTGATAGAATACTGAAATGGTGCTATCAATAGTAAATTTAATGCCTGCTTTATGAGACTAAAGTAGCAGCCAAACATCATGAATAAAGATATGTTCTGCTATATCTGTAAGCTTGTGAAAGCATTACTGTCACCATGGCAATGCTGTGGCATTTATAGGAGCTGTTAGGGCTTAACAACCAGTGACATTCCTCCTAAAAAAAAAAAAAAATTAAAAATGGACCGTACACGTGTCAAGCATCAGTGGGACCATTTAAACATCATGAAGTTCCACAGGGCAAAACAGAAGGAAGTGGGATAGGGCTCACTGTGTTTCACTATTTTATTAGAATTGGAGGATGCATTTTCTACTGTAAACTAGCACGAGGTCACTTCAGCATGGAAAAACACTTCACACATTCTGCTTTAGAACTGATTTTAAGCCTTCTTTGTCTCTGCTGCCTTGAGAAAAACCTTTCACTCCCTGCTGCTCCTTCTACACCATGAAGATGATGATGCAGATGTTCAAGGGCGTGATGGGGACTGATCATTGGTGTGCCAAGAGGGAAAAATAGACAAATTGCTTTGGTGTCAACTGCTTTTCGAGTGATGCCAACAAAAGAAGAGGAGCCATGGCAGCTTCACATGTTAATGCTGCAGAAATTTCACCAAATCTATCTATTAAAAGAATCCAAAACTCTGCAGCAGAACTCCAGAAGCACTGAAAACAGGATGTGCAAGGTGGGAAACCTATAGCTTTATTTTAATGCAGGCAGCATCAGTGTGAATAGAACATTTGCCATAAGCACAGACATATGACTAAGCATATTTAAATAAACAAGGCTGGAAAAAAAATTAGATTCTGGGTTGAAGAAAATTCAAGTCACTGCCACAATCCCAGACTTGCTGTAGATAAAAGGTTTTCATCTTCTTCCATGCAGTTTGTGCGGGTCTGTGGGCTGCTTCTCTGTGGTCATTGACATTGGCAAGTTTATTGATTCTTGAGCCAAATTTAATATAAAATCCTACCAAATGGTCTCCAGATCAGAGGATAAGTTACAATTTCTTAGCTAGACTCCTTTAAGTTATCCCATGACATCACAACTCATGGGGGTAGGTGTAGGGCTCTGTGTAGGGCTCTAAATCTGCAAAGTCCTTGTGTACCCATCCCAAGGGCCCACAGGCCAGGCAGCCACACTTCAGGTACCTCCAGGCCTCCTTTGGGGGGTGTATGTGGTAAAATATCATAATTCATGCTTCATGAACCACTTTGTCAAAATAAAGCATTTCACATTGTCTCGGAGTTCACAGCAGATAGAACAAAAAACCCACATGTAAGACAAGTTTTTTATTCATTTTTTGCTTTAATTCACACAGAATCCTCTTTTTGGAAACATTATTTAAAGTCCATTCAACCTCACAAACCCCATCTCTGGTTTCTGGAGAAGTTTGCCCTGCTGACAGCTGCATCAGTCAACTGGTGGGTTATTTTTCTCTCCCAGTCAGCTGTTAATGATGGATCCTTCCTATAAAAGAGAGCTCAGATCCTGCCAGTTGTGTGGCAAGGCTGGGTGCATTTCCCTCAACATCCAACACATACTCATCAGTAATCCCTGTGTGGTTCTGGCAGGGAGATGTGGATTTCTGTGTGTCATTCCTGACAGGTGAGCTGCATTAGAGTCAGCTCATGCCCACACAAGTTGCACCCAAACCTCTCATTGCATGTGTAACACAGAGAAGAATCAAATCTCCTGCTCTCTCTGCAGAAGAGAAATACGGAACCACAGGTCAAGGTCCTAGTGAGGAGACCTGAGAACAAGACAATGCCATAAATTACCAAAAAAGCAAGAAGCGGAGGAGGACGGCACCATAAATCCAGCAAGCAAGGAGATAAAGCAGGAACAAGAAGTTGATGAGCCCAAGCAAGATTTTGGGCTGAACTTTCGTGCTGACCTGTAGCCATTGACACAGCAAAATTCACACCCATTTCTCCTTAGTCACATCATCCCCTTCCCTACAGAGCATAAGGGGTAAAATCAGAGGCATTTTAATGAAGGTGACAAAATATTTAGCCAGTGAATGTAGTTTAATATTGTTTTCTGCAGGGCAGATGTTGATCTGTCCCTGTTTGAAGGGTGTAAAAGTGGGGAGCTGGCAGGCAGAGAGGGTGCTGCTCTGTGGATTTACCCCAGCACCCATCTCTGTGCAGGGAGTAAACAAATATTTCTTCTTCATCTATGCATTATCTATCTATCTATCTATCTATCTATCTATCTATCTATCTATCTATCTATCTATCTATCTATCTATCTATCCATCCATCCATCCATCCATCTATCTACTTATCTATCTACTTATCTTCTTGCACTCTGGGCACAGCCCAAATTTGGGACAACACTGACTGCAGTACAGAAGCAGCATCAGGGCTGTTCTCACACACACCCCCAGACGTCACTGAGAGCAGAATCCTCTCTCAGCTCCCTGCTGTTAGTCCAGCACTTTCATTTAAAGGTCATGGCTGAGATATAAAACTCTTGAAATCCTCAGTGGAGTAAAAGAGCTTTGCTCCCTGGTGTCCTCCAATAAAGAGTTTTAGCCTGTCCTCATTTGGCCTTATCTCTCCAGTGTGAGAGTAACCCTTTAACTTGAACTCCTCCTACTGACACAGAGGAAACGAACATAAATGTGGCATTTAAAGAAAAATTACATTTAAAAAAATGACACATATTCCCTCCAATTCTACAGCATGTATAGTATATTTGCTTTAACTACATGAAGAAATTTTAATTCCAAAAAGAATTTTTAAAGGTTGCACAGGATTTTCTACAGGAACTGATAGAATAAACAAAAACCCATGCCAGAGTTAAGTAGAGCTGCCTGAGCACAGCTGCATTAGCAAATAAGCCCTCCCTTTGCAATCTCATTAATATTTCAGCCTTTCCAGAGCAAATACATATCCTTGTGAGACACAGTGATGTGCCAGAGACTCCTCTGAGGGCTGGAATAATAATCTTTCCATTCAGAGTCTGGTCTGGTTTCCCAAGAGGAGAAAAGAGAAAGTGAGGTGTCACAAGACTGAATCACGATCATGTTTTCAGAAGGCTTCTGCTAGACTTTGGGAGTGTGATGGAAAAATTCTCTGCTGCAGTAGGGGAGCTGGTGTGAATTTCCTATCTTTGCTACAGTCAATTTAGCAATATCCACAGATACGCTGACTTGAAGTGACTGCCCAGCAGTATTAAATTACCCTTAACAGACTGCCTTATCCCAGTGGTTTACAAAAATACCTCTTTAGGACGCTTCCAAACATACCAGAGATGCTGGCCAGCCAAGTTCTCCAAAACAGTCCTCAGTTAGCAACTTCCAAATTCCACACAAGAATCAAATTGCTTCACTTGAACACTGTTCCACATTTCCTTGATCAGAGCCATCACCTCCCCCTTCGGGGTGTGATTATAAGGAAACATCTTTCTCTTTTAAAAGACAATAACATTTATGGAGCCCTCAAATAAACAGAACCTGACGCCGGAGAGAAGTCCCAGGCAAGTGGGAGGAACGCTGTTGCTGCTCCTTCATAAACATTGTCAACACGTGGCTTTAGGCGGCATTTAGGGTGCCAGCAGGGACATTTCTTGTACACCACACTGTCACTACCTCTGGGAAATTATCTAAAAGCTTTAGTTTACTATAATCTGGGTGCCCTGGCACTGAGAGATATGCAGCTGGTGCCAGTACCCCGTGGCTTCTGGAGAAGGTGGCTGTGTTCTTGTCCCTGTTGTGATCATCACATCAGGGTCACCATTTGCTTCGATTGCTTCTCAAGTGGGGTGATGAATCAGGACTCTCTGACTCCATTATCAAAAGGCTGATATTATTTATTAAAATGACTCCATAGTTCAGAAGGCTTTTCGGCTATAGGTGCCCACGTTCAGAGCTAACATGATTTCTTCTTCATGGTCAGTACAAGACTCCTGGAATGCTCAGAATTCCAAGATAAGAACTATCCATCTCATAGGTTAAGAAAGAGCAACAGTTCTCATCTCCTGTGTGGGACACAGAACAGCCAGGCACTCATATCCTTGAAACAACACACACACAGAAGTTCTCATCTCCTGTGTGGGACACAGAACAGCCAGGCACTCATATCCTTGAAACCACACACACACAGATTTGTTTTTACAGAAATCTGCTTAGAAGTGAGCTTTCCCATGGAAGGAAAAACTCTGCAAGTTGGCATATGAGAAACTTATAAAATGTCCATGACACTTGTCCCCTCCTGCCCGGGTTACCTTATGCCGAAGGTTATCACCCCTGCAGCGAGCTGCGCTCGAATTTCAGTCACAGCCCAGCTCCTTTATGTGAGCTCCTCAGGGAGCTTGTTTGGGGCTCTGGTTGCCCTGCTGTGAGCTGTGATAGCCATCGTTCAGAGCCACCCCTCCTTTCACTGCCTCTGCTACAAATAGCGACAACCTTTACCCCATGGAGGGGATAGGCAGCAAAGGGAAATAAATAACTCCAAGTGCCACAGCTAGAGCCAGAGCCCCAGCTTGGATGAGTCAGCACAGCCCCAGCTGTACCAGCTACAGGGCTGGCTTTGTTTCTCCCCTTGCCAGCCAAAGCACAAAGGAAAACCTCCCAATTGCTTGGCATTATTAGAGCACGAACAAAACAGCTGCATCCAAAACTTTGTCTGAAAACAGGCAGCATGTGCCTTCCCTCCCCACTCCACGATGTTTAAGAAGCCTGGCATCACTGGGAACTTTTTCAAGACTCTTCTGTGTGCAGGAGAATGGTTTTTACCCCTCATGGCAGGACAACAGATGCTGTTACTGCTGCAGTGTTCCAGTGCTGCTCAACAATGCTTGCAAATATCCACTTGGAATACAAGTAGATCTACTAAATTTTAAGCAATCTTTAAAATCTCTCTTTCCCCGATTGGTCCTGCAGACAGGTTTTTGTTCACATTGACTTCTAGGAATGGATCTTCTGTGTACAAATGCTTTCAAAGATTTTCAATGCTTTTATTTATAGATGAAGGCGTGTGGTGGTTATTTGTGGATTCTTAGCACCAATGTTTCAGTCACATAAACAGATTGAGTTCACCAAATAAACAGACTGGTGGAAACACAGTGCTTGAAACACATGCAAGACTGAAATTCATTTGCATATGCTGTTGCAAGAACAAAACAAAAAAATCGATCTTAGTAAAAATCAGTTTGGGCAGAAAAAGACAAATATAGGCCAAAATAATTACATGTCTTATTTGCAACAAAGATTACAGTGATTTGCTAGTATTAATCACTGCTTAATGCTAAGAACAAGCATCTTATTGAATACATGTGAAAACAGAGAACTTTTTCTGGAAGTCTTCTAGATCTTTCAATCTTATGGAATGAGGCATTTCCTCACTTGTATTTGGATATAGAGTAAGAAGAGCCTTGTGGAGTTTGAAAAGCTAAATTATAAAAAAGCTAAAAAGCTAAATGATACCTTTCTCTACAGACTCTTGTTAGTGTAAAAAGGCTGTGCAAGAGATTATGTGTGTCTCTTAGCTTTTTGTAAGAGATCACATACAGTACATATTGTTCCCATGCATTCTGAACTGTTCTGCTAACACAAACTTTTATGTTTTTCACAGGGAGAGTATTCATTAATCTACGTTCAAGAACTTAATTTAATTTTGTATTTAATTAAAATAATTTTGTACATATTTGTGCATTGCAACTCCTGCAGTATTTGTAAAAACGTGAACCAGAAACAAAATAATGAGACATCCTGGGATATTTGTTTATCAGGCTGCTAAATAAACCTCCATAATTCTAGTCTTTAAGCAAGAGTATTGCTGCAGGATGGATTAACTGCAGCTGATCCTCCTCTAAGCTGGGGAGGAGAGGCTAGAAAAGCAAATGTAGCTGTGGTTTCATACACAATGACCAAAAATTTTTTGATGTGGGATGGACCAGGATCTGCTGCAGGCTGACAAAATTCATGTGCCCCCCACGATGGAAGGCAGCAGCCACTCAGTGTCTGTAGCACTGCAGCATTTATCCACAGGCATAAATAACTTGTGCTTGAAATGAGAAAAGATTTTGGAAGGAAGCCTGAAGTAAGTCAAGTAGTAGTTTAGTTCAAGGTCAGACATTTCCTCTTCTCACTTAAAACCCAAGTCAGGCTTACAGACAAAGTTAGCAAGAAAATATTTTTTATATCACCAGATCTGCCACATCAAGAGAATTGCCAGGATTTGGGATTCAGCTTGGCTGTTTCTAGACAGCAGAGCATATGCTGTGCTACTGCCTGCCTGGCATGTCTGCTCCCTAAAATGTCTGTCTGGGCGTCTGCCCACCTTTGCTTTCTCCTCCCTTGGATCTTCCTTCCAGTGGGAAGGAGGCACCGCTGGATGCCACAGGCAGGCTAGGCCTGGTCATTGGCACCTCTGAAATTACCTGCAAAGTATTCCCAGGAAAAGAAATGCCTCAAAAGTGGTTGAAGAACAGTGCTGTGTCAGCTGAACTTTGTGTAAGTGGTGGGAGGAAGGAAAAGAAATAGAACACAAAGCAGCATGAAGCATGGACAGGGGAAACATTCACAGGATCACAACCACTCTTGCACAGGACTGGTGTCAGTAAAGATTTATGAACCTCAGTAACAACAATGTCTCAGCCACCAACTGATAAAATTGCAGAGGACTGACTAATAGAAGGAGATAAAACTTTAGGAATAACCAGTTNGAGTTGGTCACCTGGTAAAGGAAATACAGAATTCTGGTGATAAATATAATCATTCTTAAAAAAGAAGAAAGATATAAACTGGGCCAGAGTACCACTGTGGCCAAAGGTGGTGGTGCCCAGTTCTAAAAGACCTCTGATATTCTGGCTACAGGAATCTTTTCAGCACATACATTATGTCACAGCCTTTAATGTTATTTAAGCATTACACACACATCATACACCCTTACTTTCACAGACCAAGCTGTTTCACAAAAGGTTTCCCTGGCATTTTTTTCTAGGCATTATCTGAATGCAGTTAATAACCATGGGAGAAAAGTGCAGCACATGGAAAATCTATGAGTGCCAGGAAAGATCAGCTTTTGATACACTGGTTTGAAATGGCAAAACTTAGAATAGACAAAGTTTTGTACACAATATCTTTCCAGTTTTGAAGAAACCTGATTTAAAAAATATAATAGTGGTTAATGAGTCAGTGATAAGCACATGCAGTCTGTTATTTTCCTTTTGGGATCAGGCAAAACACCTCAGGGTGATAATACCTATTCATACTTGTGTATGCATACATTTCTCTGAGACACAAAAGCTCTGGAGCTGACCTTCAGCTGCCATAAATTGCCCCAGTATAATCAGAGGTACACACAGATTAGCAATGGTGAGATACTGGTAACTCAAAAAACTGATCCAGGCTGAAATGTGACACACACAATGTATGTGTGCATGAATTCAAGGTAAATATTTTAACTAGAGACATTAACAATGGAGTGGCAGCACCTATTTATTGCTATTTCTTGATGGGGCACTCGCTGCACAATGTTCTGTGTAAATTATATGCAACAAATATAAAAAACAAGCAAGTTCCAAGGAGGAATGTGATCTGCAGAAAACCATTTGAAGCACAGGGGCCTGCAGTCTTCCTAAGCAGACTCAAACAATCCTGCTCCTGCAGGTATTTGTATAGTTCTGGACTTAATAATCACCTACACTTTTTGGGCTTTCAAAATTTGGTGGGTAAAAATTACAATTAAGCAATCAACACATCCAGGAAGATGTTCTTCTCTCTCTCTTTTCAGTTAACACCCGGGGAATTATTTTGCCCTTCTCTTTCACCTGAGGTGGACTGGAGGGATCTGCCCAGTCCCGTGACATCCCTGGGTGCTCCACAACACAATCCTGATATGCAGGTATCCTACGGTAGTGGAGCAATTGGTTTTCCATTATGAAATATCTCATGGAATGTGGCAAGCAGGAAGCTGTGCCAAGACCATGTGCGTGATTTTCCTATACCACCCATACTGGTTTCACTGATTACTCACTTCCTTAGCTACAAAAACACATGGCAAGTTTCTTCAGGCTCAAACATCTGTACACAAACTATTTGGGCAAAGATGTTTCCATTCACTCACACCTCAGTTGCTGTGACTGACGTTTTTAAACCTACCTTAACCAAACAAAACTTGATTACAGAAAACACCAGGCTAACAAATTAAATTACATCCCTGCTTAAGGTATCCTGTACTGAAGTTTGCTGCACGGTCTAAATGGATACACCAGCACTGCCCTTTTCACCTATGCTTCATCCTTTTCTTCTTGAAAATTTGATATCAAGCTGAAATTGCCCTCCCCTTCTCTGAACAGCTTTTAAAGACAGGTCTCTGTGCACTTGTCAGCTGTTGGCATTGTTAAAGGAAGTTGATGGGTTTAATTTCAACAATAAAACTGTGCTAGAAATTGATCTGTTCTTCTTTTTCTGTAGACCCTCCCCAATACCATTTTACTTAATGCACTGTGGAATGTTTAAAATGCAAACTCCCCTTTAATCTGTAGATGTGCACACAAAATATTCTGAATTCATCTACATAAGGTGTGTGAGGACGATTTATACATAAAAACAGTCAAAGTTATCCTAAAAGCTTGACTTACTCACTGCATTTGCTAAAGAAGGGTGGAAACCTTTCTGAGGTACCCCCTGCAAAGATCTGGATGTGGGAATGTGTGAAAATTCAATATATTTGCACCACTGGAATCTGTGCAATAGTTTGAAATGTGCACCCACAGGGTGGTTTTCTTCCTCTATGTGTATCTTTTCAAAACAGGGTGTTTTGAAACCAGCACTGCAACCCTTCTCCACAGCAAATACCTTAAAAGTGTACTCATAATACCATAACCAAAAATGCTACATCTTTCACAGGCACCAACATGGCTGACATCCAGATGAATCAGCAAGTTGAAAACTTGTTATCTCACAAATCCACACCAAAACAATATCTGCAGCTGAAAATTTCAATAAGTGGGTTATAAACTACACTTTTTGGTACCAGTGAAAAATTAACTGTAATATGCTTTCCACAAGATAAAAAGGGAATACACAACAAGATAGTTAGTACTCATTAATTTAATTGTTGCTATTTTTAAGCCTGATGTCAGTATTTTGCCCTGCTATATAGGACATAATAGACTGTCATAGCTTTATTAGATAAATGAAAAAATTAGACAACTTTTGTGAAATAGATACCTTCCTCTAGTTGTGAAGGAACTTGAACCATTTTCCACAGCAGTTAGAAGCAGTTACAATAATCTTTAGTTTCCATTCTTCTGCACTTGTATTTCTAAACATAAATGATCAGGGACTGTCAAAGGAAGGGTGGATACACAAGTTAAATTCTGCATTTTCAAGGCTTAGAATTTCGCACAAAAAAAGCCCCACAAACTCAACTGAAAATCCTGTTTGTGTGTAAGAAGCAATTAGCTCACAGTGCTGTCGTTTTCTTTAAGCAAGGCTATAATTTCAGCCCTGAAGGTTTGCAGAGGATCCTGCTTGGCTCAGTACAGCAGCCACCCTGCAGAATGTCTGAAACGTTCTTCAGCAGAATGTTAAAATTCAAAAGGTGCACCAAAAACACCTAATTAAAAAAANAAAAAAAAAAAAAGAAAAAAAAGAAAAAAAGAAAAAAGACCCCCAACCCACAGGGTATTCTCATATCTCTGCAAAATCAGAGCAAAAAATCTGCTTCTCTCTTCTACTCTACTGATTATTGCTGGTAATCTGCCTGTTTAACTGCAATTAACACAACTTGTATCAGTCATTCTGAATACTGATGACAATTTATGGTCTTCAGACAAATTCCCCAATCCCTTACCTTAAAATATAGTGGATGATAGGATACCAGTGGTGTACTTTATTTAGAAAATAATCTGACCATACAATGGGAGAGGTAAAGTCAGTAACATTTGCTGCTTAACTTCTGAACTCCTCTCTAGGTGTTTCTGCCCTGGGAGCTTTACTTGTATCCGTGTCCTAAAGCTGCCCTTGATCTAGCTGCTTTTTATTTCGAGGGGAAAATACATGACTAAAGCAAAAAGGTCCCTGTTTTCCTTTCCCATGAGAAAAATGAAGTCAGTTTTAGAATGTCAGTCAGACAGAGTGATTAAAAAATGTAAGGGTGGGTGCTTTTTTTGGTTGCTTTGGGTTTTTTTTTTTTAACTGAGAGTTTCTGCTTAAAAGCAGACAAATAGGTATATTCTCACACAGAGACCCCAGACCATTTTAGGTTGGTCATTTGTTCCATCCTCTTACAGGGAAGCTCAGTTTTCAGATATTCCATATTTTCACAGAATATGGAACATTATTCTTCTCTCGCATTTCTTTCAGACTTCTCCTGTGGACAATAGATTTGAAGCTCACCAGAGCTATCTTCCTTCTTCCTGACCCATGAGGATTTTCCCGTGGAGGCATCTTTTATTTTTAACCAGTGGCTGTGTCGGCCGCGCTGTGGCTGTCAGGGTCAGCCCCGCGGAGCGTGGGACCGCGGCTCCGCGCACGGAACAGGACAAACTGTGCTGGCAGGGATGATGCAGGGCTGCCACCACCCAGGTCACCACAGGGCACAGATTGTCCCTCTGTGGACACCCCTGGGCACCCTGTGGGTGGTCTGGCTTGGGACCATTCACCACCTGGCTTCTCATGCCTTACGTGATGCCTTAAGATTTTTAGCTTTTGTATTTTTCAGAGCTGGTGCTGCATTAGTGTATAGCTCTGAACTCCATAGAGTGTTTTTGAGCTCTCTTCCCTTTTTGGTCAGACACAACAATCCTTCCAGGCCTGAGAACCAAGGACACCTTTTGCCTCAGGCCTCAAAACATATAAACAAAAGTGAGTCAGAGAGGAGCAAACTGGGGGAATGTGACTTCATTACCTGAAGCTGTAATTGGAGAATTAACCCAGATATGCAAATAGATCAAACTTATCTGTCTGAAACTTATATCTGTGACCACCATCCATCTTGGGTATACCCTCTGCAAGGCTTTGCACTGCCTATCTATTGAAGGCCTTGATTCTCTTATTGAAGAGAATTGCCTCTTATTGAAGAGAATTGCCTCTTATTGAAGGCAGTTTATTCTCTTAACTCTGTCTTAGCCTCTGGTCTAGGTAGCTACTCCAAGGCATCACACACAAATATAAACAAGGAGGAAAGCACCTCCTCCTGCTGCCACATAAAAACCTCCATCCACACCCCCCTCAGAACCTTGTCCTTTGCAGGTAGCCAGAGCTATCCAGGGATACAGGCCTGGCACACTCTCTGAGTGAATGTGAACATTATTTCAGCTGCCTGCACGTCTCTTTACAGAGCATTTACACAAGGACACACCTCAGTAAAATCACAAGGCTGTCTGCTCTATGAATCCATTAATCCCACATCATGGTATGCCTCTGCCTCTGAAGGAAAATCTTTCAGGAAGGACTTTTCAGCTCCTTATTCTCCTTCCTCAGGATCTGTTTCTCGGGATGAGCTGCCAAAAGGCTGTCCCAGGGCCCTTTGTGACAGGAAGCAACTTCTGGAAGGATAATTCACAAGGTTTAGAAACCCTTCCTCGTCTGGAAGATTCATGACAAGACTTGACAAAAGATGCTGAATTTCATTCCCAGAAGATTTCTGACATGGAGGTTTCGTAATATTGGACAGAAACTTTATATTTTGCCTTTAAGTACTCTCAGATCACACAGGGTGTTACAGACTCAGTAACACATTTCTGCAGCACTGCTGCTCTGTGATCCAGGCAAGCTGGTGTTCTTCCTGGCAGTACCTTTTTTTTTGTCAGGAGGAAACTCGTCATCACACACTTCCCTTTAAACAATCCTCACTGTGAAAAAAAAAGTTATCTGCTCAACCCTAAGAAACCCAGCATGCAAAAAAAGAAGGAAGGATTAGTGTCTTGGAGGAAAAGCTATCATATAACAGTGAGAATCCATAAATCCTATAAACGAAGAAACTCCCAAGGAAGGGGAGGTTTGCTTCTATCATTTCATATGCAGTTTATATAAAGTAATGATTGGATTTTAAATAAAAATTAACCTGAAACAATCCCAGGAGCCCTTTATGAACATGTAAAAGCTGGATGCTGCTGCCACACTGTGAGCTGGACCTCAGAGCAGGCAGTGCTTCTGCTAGCACCTGGTCCCAGTAAGGCTAAAGCAGGAGCCAGGAAATAAAAAGGAAAAACTCTGAGGTGCCTCTGACCAAGCTGGGAGTCAGGAAAACAGTGCTGTGAGTTCCAGCAGTCATTAGCCAGGGAGGGTTTGGGATTTCAGAGTTATGCTCATACAGTCCCCTTAACGTTGCTTTGGGCATCTAAAGTTTTTGGGTGTGACTTCTGGGTTTCAAAGGTGCTATAGGGTCAGTTCTAGTAGAGTTTGCAATGAGAACATCATATCCTGGCTTCCACCCCCACAGATGGCAAACTCCAAGACTCTTATTTGATTTGAAAATATTATGCTTCACAAACGCCTTTGAATGAAAATAATGTAAAATTCTTCAATAAAGACCATAAAACATTGGTTTTTCAGATAATTTCCTACAGCACTGGTAATGGGGTGAATTTTCATCTCCAGGTATTTAATGGAAAAAATTCCTTTAGTGCCCTTCAAAGAAAGCTTTTTCTGAGCCAACGTCATTAAAATATTTTCCAGAACCTTGACTTGCTTTGCTACAAAGCTGTATCTTACCCTTTTTGAAAATGGAGACTTGAAGATAATTATGTTTAATATTTACATGTGTTTCAGTTCCCAACACTACATCCATTTCAAACAATGCAAATAAAAGCAGCCTTTCAGGGAAAAAAAAAACCAAAAAAACCACAAAACAAACCAAAAACAACTAATTTTGCTTAAAAGCCATATCTGCAACACTGAGACATTCACTGCGACTCAGGAGTTGCCCCTGCCAGGTTGTGTGTGCTGCTTCTATTTTTGTCTGCCCACAGAATCTGTTACTTACATTTGGGAGCTGGAGGTGGGAGCCCCAAATTGCTGCTCCCACAAGCAGAACAGGCAGCAGGGTGCCCCACACTCTGCACCAGGTGTCCCTCTTGCAGGGTCTTTGTCACCCCACTCACTCAGAGGGGAAAGGACCACACAAACCCGATTTTTTCCTGCAGAGGTTCCTCTCACTGGTATTTTTCCTTTTTTTCCATTTTTTGGCAATGTTTCCTTTGGCAGGTGTGTGAAGGTGCATGAAATATCTCCCTTAATACCAGCCATTCAAAATGTAATTTAGGCATTATCTGAGGGCAGTAAGCAAGCAGTGATTTCTCATTTGTAGGACTATCTGCACACCTGGCTTCCCTGTGATAACCTCAGAAGAAAACCTTGACATGGCACAGCCTGTTTCCCTGCCCTGTGAATATCAGCCAGAATTTTCCACAACAATTGCTTGAGCTCTCCCATATATGTTCAATGGTCAGTTTGCTAGATCAATTTTTTTTTTTTTTTTTTTTTTTTTTTTTTTTTTTTTTTTTTTTTTGGTGGGACCTTATAAAACTGAAAACAGTAAAAAAATGGAGCATTTCTAAAGGATGGCTCAGCCTGGACAGGAAATACGTACCTCTGCCAGGGAAAAGTGAGAAGGGTAAAATATTGGGGAGGTTAAAAATGTCCAGAAATCTCATTCAGAAATCTGAAGGAACAGTTATACCATAAATATGTTTTACTTTGGAGGCTGTAGCTTCCCTTCTCTCCTATCCTAGCATAAGTGATTATCTCACTTTTGCATACACTGCTACAACTTTGCCTCAGCCTGTGCACAAAGCAGAGAGCCTGGAATCCTGGCTTTGGCCAGAGAAAGATGTGAGAGGTTTTGTTTTGCACTCAGTGTAAATATAATCCATAATCTATGGTCAACGCTGATGTGTGTTTATACAAACCCAGCCTAAGGAAACTCCTAAAATCTGGCTAAGAACAAGGTGAAAACAGCAAATGTTGGGACAGAGAAGGCTGTTTTGTCTGTCTGCAGAAGGAAGGGAGATAAAGAAATAAGGAAAAGTTGTGGGATGACACCATCTTTTCAAACCATCAGTATGATACAGGCAGCTTTAAATCATCTTAACCCAGAGGTAGCACTGGATGCAGAAGTAGAGTTTGCAAGTTATCCTGCACTCATACTGATTTATTTTTCCTTCATTTGTATTCTTTAGTGTGCACTGTGATGATACCAAAAACATCCTTAACATCATTTACATAACTCATCATAAAAGCCAAGATTTCAAAGTTAATTTACTTTCTCCATGTTTTCCTCTGCTTCCCAATTTTGCCTCAACACAGCCTAGAAAGCTAGCATAACATGACAGCAATTCTGCTGCCAAAATTATAAAGGTTTATAAAAGATTCTGCTTATTTTCCTTCAGCTGGTTTATGCAGGCAGCTGGGTAAAATTTGGGTGGTATGTGCAAGTAATGGCTGGCAGCTCCAGAAAAACACTGATTTAAACTTACACTTTGCATGGACATAGCAGAATAAGAGTGAGCAGATAGATATATCTTTAATCCATAGGCTTACTGGTAATTAAACAAGAAATGTGCAATTTTATTGCTATAAATCTAAAGATGGGAGAAGGATGCCTTCCAAAAGGCATTATGTATGAATTGTGATCTGCTGTGATGCAGTTCAGTCATGTCAGCCAAGACACATTTATGTCCAACTCTCATTAAAATAACCCCAGAATAACATCACTGAACAGATTTTTAGTAAGAAATTATAACCACTACCTAACCCACATTAGTTAGCTTGCCTTAAAAGTCATCTTGAAACAACATTCTTTGGAATAATGAGGATGAAGAGACATGTGAAAGCTTAATGAGCAGGCAGCTGGCTTTCCTGCAGTTTGATTTTGCCCTGATTTTGAATAATTTTGCAGAGCTGGGAGCTGCTGCTGAGAAGTGAGACAGGATTGCCTCAGCAGAGAGGTTGGCTGCTGCAGCCGCACAATTGCTGACCTTCATACCAATTTGGAATGATGAGTGTGCTTTTCCCTTTCAAGAATCCTGCTTCCTTTACCAAAAAAGTGCCCCCTCTCACACTGATGTCATCCTCTGAGAGTGTGCCATGAAAGGAAGAGGTGGCTCCCTTAAGTAAACCCATACAGATAAAATTTCTGTACAATGTGCTGCGGAATCCCGGGCGAGGAAGCTGGTAACGCCCGAGTGATTCTTACCCACTGTTTTGGTTAAACTGGGACCTTAAGGAAATGAAACCCATCCTGCTGGCTAACCAGAGATGCCAAAGGTGGCACTGACTTCTCAGTGAAACCCATGGAAATTCTGTGAGGAATGTTTTACACACCCAGAAATGCAACAGCTCACACTGATACAGCCAAACTGGGACTTTCCTCCCCACAGTTAGCTGTTGTCACTGATCTAATGTCAAACACTGCATTTGGAGCAGGAAATAGCTGAATTTAATGTACAGTAATTTAAGAAAATAGTCATAAAAGCAGTTATTCAGTATAAAGAATACTACCTCAACAAAGGCTGCAAATATTTCAACTGGGAGCATACAGATTTCACATGACAAAAGATCAGTTATGCAATTCTCTTTTCCAAGTAGAATAGTAACTAGCATATCTTAATGCTAAACACTTAATCTCCTGACTCATGGAATTTATAATTCTCCAAAAGTAAAGTTAGTGTCCTTAATTAAAGCTAAAAGCCTGTTATCCCACATAAGGAAACACAGACAGAGCTATTTACTACTGCAGTTAATATACATTCAAGATAAGCTCACATTTTCCATTACTGGGGCAAATGACTTAATTCTGTTTTAAAAGGTAATAACAAATGTAATGGGTTTTATTCGAAAGGCCCAAAACACATTAATTAAAATAAATCTGAAGGATTCTGTACTAAACAGAGCATACTCTGGAACTGTGACAAACATGGGAAAAGTATGGTACATTGAAAAAGAGATTTCAAAAGCAGCAAAGCTTCACTGTGTATTACTACATTTTTCCATGTCAAAAAATCTTTCATTTACTAATGGAAATACACAAAAAATTATAAGTATTAACTTGACTCATATTATAACTGCTATTAGGTCAATAAAGTGCATCTACATTCCTATTTTGAAAAGCAATTAGTTAATACAGCCCTCACTTTCTTTAGCCTGATATTTCAAAAATCAGCGATGATCTCAAGCAACACTATTTTTTCTGCCTTTTTCCTTTGCTTTGAAGCATTAGTGAAAAACCACCAAGCCAATAAACAGCACCTGAGCTAGTGTAGAATGCTTTTGGACAGGCAGCAGAGAGAAGTTCCACCCTGTTTCCACTCCCTCCTCCAATCTCCTCCAGTTGTCCATATCTTGGTACTTCCACCAAGGAGCTGTGGGCCTTTTCTGCTGGAGAAAATCTGCAGCCAGCCATTCATCTCCCTGCTTCTTGCTTTGACAGAGGCTCTTCACAGTCCAACAAAGTCCGTGTGTGTGACAGAAACAGGAGAATTCACCCCCACCACACTTCCAGCCCCAAAGGCTGCCACCACTCCCTTTGCACCAGGCACAGCTGTTGTGCAACTGCAGCATAAATCAGCTGTGGAAATTCACCTGAGAAATTAAAAATGAAGCAAAACAAAGACATCATCAGACCATTTAGCATCTTGAGGGATGGGCACAGAGATGAAGACAGAGGAGCAGGGCTGCCTCTTCCAGCAGCAGCTGATTATTAAATTGGCTTTAGGCTGCAGATTGAAAGTGCATCCTAAGCCTTGGTGCAGAGCTGGAGAGGAAAATGACTGTGCTGTCACCTCCTCTTAGAAACAAAGAGGGGAGGACCCATGGGTGTGGCAGAGCTGTGGGTACCACACCTGCAGAGGATGGGAGCAGACCCAGGGTGAAAGGTGGCAGATGGACACAACAATTTCAGCAGCCTGTGAGTGTGGAGAGAGGGGAAAACCAGCTGTGGGTGTGGATAGGGAGAAGCTGTAGGAAAAAAAGGCTGAAGGAAGAGAAGACTTGGGGGGAAGAGAATTTCAAACCCATGGTTTCATTTAAGTGCATGTGAGAGCAGGAGAAAAGTGTAATGTCTGAAAGGAAGGGGCAGAAGTTTCCTGCGTATCAAAACTCCTGGGAAGAAACCACAAGAAAACACCAGCTCAGAGGATGTGTGCATACTTGGAGACACATATTAAAGTGTTAAGATTGTAATCATGCCATAAACCAAAGGCATATCTGGTAAGGGAGCAGATTGTTAATGGCAAACTGCAAGAGTCTCAGCCATCCATACCCACACTTCTTTACACTTTTTGTACCCCCTGACACCACCAGCAGTCACTTTTCTTGTGTTCCCACTGTGAGACCATGAGAAAAAACAAGGGGAAAACCCCAGGGCCTGAATTCTGAGGGGTTGTTTATCTCTCACATACTTGCAGATGGAAAAGCGTGATTGCAGTGTTTTTAAATTTAATGTGATAGAGCTAAAGCTTTAAATGGTTAACCACTTTAATGGTTTAAGCACTTAAAGAAAATAAAAGGAATATCTAAAGGTCTTCCTCGTGTTCTCTATCCTTCTTAAATTATTATAAGAAGAAATGGCAACCATTTCATCTTGAAATAAGACATAATTTTTTCACAGAGAGAACAATCAAACACTGGAACAAACTCCCTGCAGACGTGGTGGGGTCTCCATCTCTGGAGGTTTTCAAGATGGGATTGGACAAGGTGCTGGAAAATCTCCTTGATGCTGCTTTCCCACAAAAGGGATCTTCCAACCTGGTCTATTCCGTAGTTCTATGACTAGTTTGATATATCTGATCTGCCAAAATTTAAAAAGAGGAAAAAAAAGAGAGGAACAATAAGCATTGCTCTGGGAAATCTTGTTAAATATAATAAAGATGAAAAAAAATGTTTTCATTACCCTTAAATTGTTCTGGGTAATCTCAACCACTGGTTTTCAAACCTCCTTCCAGCCTCTCAACATTCAGCCTTGTTGAAGGCAGGTTCAGGAAAGGTACTGGAGTGATTTCTAGCTAAAGGTTGAACAGCAATGAACACTGAAAATGTTATTCACTGGAAAAATGAGGGTGTCATCACTTTCATGAGCACAAGGTTATTTATCAATAAACCTTTCTGATGGTGTTAGATCTTAGTAGCCCTTAAGGTTTTTCCACATTATAAAAACATATTTTGCATGGAATGCACGTAAAACTAAGATATAAAATAATACTGAAACACTTGTGAAATTTAAGAGAGAAGATGGCTTATCAGAACTGGAGACTCCTCAGTTTTGTTTCTCAGGCTTTTCAGTGACATGACAGATCTTCTCCCTGTTGCCTGCCTAGGTAACTTTGCTCTGGTTTGGTGGAAGCTAATACTGACTCACTAACTCTAATTCACTCCTTTATTGCCAGTTAACTGCATGACAAAAGAGATTTTGTTCAAAATCCTCATTTTACTTCAAATAGATGCCTCAGGCTTTTTAATTTAAAATAAAATATTCATTGGGGTATATGCTGCAGAGCAACGCACAGCAAGCCAATCCCGCTGTTAGCGCAGGTCAGAGAGTTTATTTAATAAATCCAGTTAACCTTTTTCCTACTGACAGACATTATTTGAAATACTTCCTCTTGAAGGGGTGAGCAATAAAAACCCACAGCCTAGCAGTGCCTGGTGATGTGCCACAGCCTCTTCTCCTGGCTCCCAGCACGTGAAGGAAGGGGCAGAGCTTCCACCCTCCTCAGTAGACCTGCCCTGTGATCAGCCCTCCAAGGATTTGGCAATTGCTCATTGAAAACAACACACATATTAACCTTCCCCTCTACTTTCTCTCCATGCCCAGCCATCCTGCAAATCTGGATGCACAGCCCTCCCTGCCTCACCCTGCTGTCCCACCTCAGGAGCCTTGCCTGGCACAGGTCCTGTCAGAAGCTGTCACCCTCTGCAGGCTTTCACCACTCGCAATTGCACCTGCTGTCAGCAGAGACACCTCAGCATCCTCTTATCCGGGCGTCTCCCAAGGGCCTGTGCCAAAGAGCTGCACCTGAGTCACTTCTTCAAGTCACCCTGGCTTCATAGAGAGCAGCCAGCCTACCTAAAAGCACCTGCTCAGTCCCGTGCTCGTCAGCACTGCTGCCACACCTGCGGGGCACCGCGGGTGCCTGGAATGCAAAGGTGCTGGATTTTCAGCCAGGCAATGCCCTCACAGCCTTGCTTTGTCACTGCTGCAGTAATATTAGGAGCAGCTGCAAAATCAGCTGAAGTGTATTTCATTTTTCTAAGTGGCCACATGAATATTTCGGCTTAAATTTGCTGTCTTCAGCGTTCACCTGGTTCTTCATCACAACTGAGGAGGCAAATTATCACACCCTCCTTGATTTTTTCCTGTTCCAGTTCAGAAGAACCTGCTATGCTGGTAGACTTGAATGATTTCATTATTCTGCACAACATCTTAACAAATTGTTAAGCATAGAGGGCTTCTTCACCGAGAAAGAAAAGACACTCTCTTTTGATAGATATTTATAATAAGTTCTTAATTGTGTAAAAAATTCTCTGAGTTTGCTTTCATTTCAGAAAAATGTGGTCCCCTGCAGAGGATTTTGGTCCTGCAGATACTGCATTTTCCAATGAAAGGCATTTCTCTGAAAATTCTCCAAAAGGTTTCATATTAAATGACTAAAAATACCAAAGTGACGTCTTCTTTAAAATATAAAAATAGGGATGAAAATCTCATTGTCCCATTCACAGCCTATTCTTGTCATTACAAACAGAACTTGAAATCAATGTTTTTTCAGTGCACTGTTTGAAGCCAAGATGAGTTTTTCCCAGGGCAAAACCAATTACAGCAGAATTACTCTGGTAGGTGTTTCTGTGACATCCAACAAAGAATGTTCCTGTTCCTCCTCCTCCTCCTTCATTTTGTGAGATGGTTGTGTGTGTTTAGGTCCCACTTGCCCTTAAATCCTGCCTTTTGAGGGCCAGAATAATAATTTTTCTCTAAATGGAAGCTGAAGTTCTCACATGGTCACAAGCCAGTAGGAACTGTGTTTTAGGTAAGACATCAAGTGGCCATAATTGAATTTCTGGAGCTGGCAGCGCCACCTGAACTTGCTGAGAGAGAAAAGCAGGCGAGTTTTTGAGTAGCTGAAGGCTCTCAAGTGGAGCTCTGACTCACACAGAGGGAAAACACACGACATTGTTTTGAGAGCTTCTCTGTGCACATTATTCTAATTTGGCAGTCCTGGGGCTTAACTGGTTTTCAGAAGAGAAGTGTCATAAATCATTGTAATTTCTGTCCTTAGCTACCAAGTAAAACAGGCACCATGTTGTGGGACTTCTTTACACCCCTTCTTCTGACACAGGTTTGTTTGGAAATGCTTTGAACTCTATCAAATGCCCCTCGTAGTCCAAATAAAAACTTCATATAAATGTTTAAAAACAAGAACTGTGTACAACTGACCACAAATCACTAAATCTGTGACTGGCTGACTGACTTTAAGGTGCAGTTCTAATGCTGTGATGAAAAAGGCTGTGTGTTCCCTGCTGAAATATCCACCAGACATTTGTGGATGGGTTCTCTCTTCTCCCAGTGTCCTTTTGTTCATAAGTAACAATTATAAAAGAAAATAGCTATGATTTTGAAAATGTATCATCCTTAAAGAAAATGCTGTAGGTTCTTGGGAATTAGGACAAAAAACCCCTAGCAAGGATGGGGCAGCACAAGACAAAGAGGTTAATTGGATGCAGATGCAGCAAGACACATGTCAGCCTTCATCAGGTACCTGATAAAACTTATTGTCCACATAAGCATTTTGAATAAGCTAAAATATCATCAGAGGCTCAGGTGTGACCACAAATACAACTGGAGACAGCAGCACATGAGATATGGGCTTGAAGGTGTGATGGAGAAAATGATGAACTCAGCTGCATCCAGGTTTGGGGTCCTCAGATCAAGGAAGATGTGGAGCTCCTGGAGTGGGTCCAGAGGAGGCCTCAAAGATCCTCTGAGGGCTGGAGCCAGGCTGGGAGAGCTGTTGGTGTTCACCTGGAGAGGAGGAGGCTCCAGGGAGACCTCAGAGCCCCTTGCAGAGCCTGACGGGACTCCAGGAGAGCTGGAGAGGGACTTTTTAAAAAGAAGATGTAGTAACAGCATAAGGGGGAATGGCTTCCCACTGCCAGAAGGCAGGGCTGGATGGGATATTGGGAATTGGGAATTGTTCCTGTGAGGGTGGGCAGGCCCTGGCACAGGTGCCCAGAGCAGCTGTGGCTGCCCCTGGATCCCTGGCAGTGCTCAAGGCCAGGCTGGACACTGGGGCTGGAGCAGCCTGGGACAGTGGCAGTGTCCCTGCCAGGGCAGGGGGTGGAATGAGATGGGCTTTGAGGTCCCTCCCCAACCAGACCATTCCATGATCCCTCGACTCTATGATCCTATGATTTTAACAAAACAAAGATTAGGATTCAAGAAAAGAGGAACTGAGCAGGAAAAGGTTTAAGAGGGACCACAACACAAAATGGCCTCTTAACAAAAAAGGACTTTAAAGCCCTAGTGCTACAGAAGAATGTGCCAAGCCTAAGTTTTGTGGAGGACTGACAAAGAAGATTACCTGACTGAGAAAGAAGACTACCTCCAATGGGAGGAATTTTCTCCCTGGAAGAAAAAGAGCAGAAGCAGCTCAACAGAATGAGATATGGCTGGTGGTAAGCTTTACCTTCTCAATGGGAGGACTACATGAGTCCTTAAGTTTCTTAAACTTAGCTGAAAGATCTGGAAGAAGAACCCAGAAAAAATCTAAAGTGATTTTCTGTTTTCAGTTTATGCCCTTAGTAAAGACAAGTCCAAGTACAGTGGCCTTACACTGCTTGGTAAAGAACAAATCTGGACATTAGCCCTAGGAATAACTTGAGCATGCTGATACTTTTTTCTCCAGTCTGTATATAGAAGAGAAACAGTGAAGCCACAAAAGTTTGAATACACTCACAAAATAAAATAGGAGAGGTAAAGCACAAAGATATTTGTGGAGAGAGAACACCTTGTCATATAAGAAGTGAGTGAACTGGAGGACACAAACAACTGAAACTTGATTTAATTTTAGAATAGAGACCCCTGTTATGCACACAGGGTCAAATGGAAAACTTCTGTTTCAAGCTGAGAATTGACTAAAAGTGAAGGGAATGACCTGAAAATATGCATCTGACCATGAGATGAGTACAAGTACTCCAGATAATGACTTGGAGCACTTAAATTAGATTAATTTGATGTGCCTTCATACGGCTATCCATCTCTAGAGACCACAGAGGAAACTCTGAGTCTTTTAAGCCCTTGTTGGTCATGGGGAGGCCCAGAAACAAGAGATAGTTTGGATATTTATGTGAACAATAACATTAACCAATTAAATTGTTACTCATTTCTATGGGGAAAAAAGATGGTAAACAAGCTACCAGAAAAAGCTGTGCACTATTAAGTCTTGTCAGATGCGACACTGATTTTTCATTATTTGCTACTCCAGCAGAATGTCCACGCAGCCCTGGGAAAAAAGAAGATGACTGAGTGTAAACATGGCTCTACATGGCTTTAATTTAAAAAAGAAGTGCAAGCACAACTTTAACACTAGAAGAGAACCATCCTCTCTTATTTCCCACAGTCTAGCCTCTGCTTAATAGACTACGTAGTCTGATTTTCCCAGCTTTTACCTATGAAATTGGTTGAAACTCATATTGTTTTATAGTAATGTGCAAAAAGTAAGACAGCATAAAATTTAGGATGCAGGTTAGTGCATTGTTCTAACTTTGTAACAGGAGTCAGTGAAGGAGAGATGAAAATTTTTAACACACTGGATTGGTGGGCATGCGGTGCTCCCTGCGGGGAAATTTGTTCCCAAATGGGTGAACACTGACATTTTTCCTATAAGGATGGTGGCAGGAGCAGGGTTTCCTCACCCTGAGGTAAGGCAGCCTCTCAGCATTCAGAGGAGTGGACATGAGGGAAACGTTTCCTCGCTGGCTGTGCTGGGACCCAGGTGCTTCCTCTTGTGTCAGCGGCTGCACTGGGGCTGTTTGTGAGCCTCAACTTTATTTCCACAGCAGTGACAGCATGGGAGTAAATGGCACAGAGAGTGTCTGAAAGGCNTTGTGTGTGTTGTTTTCTTTCCCAAGAGTTCTTGCCCACTTTGAGGAAGTGGAGGTTCTGCATCCAGGCATGCATTCCTGAACATTCCTACATCTAATCAAGTGAAACATTCAAGCCAAATGCATGCTGTTATATACATGACTTTGCAAAGATCCACAACACCTCAGGCTTGTCTTTTCTCATGTATATTTCTTTTCAAAAAATGAAAAAAATTTGTATTTTCTTTTCCATCTGAAAATCCAAGAAAATGAGGTCTCTCCTGTATAAGAGGGAGAAGAGATCTGCAAATTATTTAACTTACAGGAGAAGAAGCACTATCAGTGCAGCAAGGCTGACATTGACATAGTTTGGAGACAGAGTTGGAACAGAGAGAGATGATACTGATAAATATAGCTAGTGGAAGTTATGGTCATGAATTTTATCTGCCACAGCTTCTATTGAAGACCTTTTATTAAACAAGCATTATTCCAGCATTTTCTCCAGAAGCCTGAAACAATTGGCTAAATACTGCTGGAATTAATTATGCTTCCCCAGTTTTTATATGCATTTAAACTATCCAAGGATCTTCAAGGAGTGGGTTACATATGAAACACAGAAGACTGTTAAAAACAGCTGGTTTTAATTAATTTCTTCAGTTTAAAAATACCTGTCTACCACTCTTGATCCAGTGAGTTTCCTTTCTTTGGAACCACATGCTAAAAATCCACCCAAGAAGGAGGGAAAAAAAAAGCAAGATATTTCTGAGGCCTTGAAAAGAAATGATTGTTTCAATTAAAGAAACACATTCTTTGCTTCAATTAAATAAATATCCTCTTATAAAGAAACAAGAGGAAGGATAAGAGATTGAGAGATTTCCTGCAGATGGGAAGGTGCATAATCTCAGGTTAGTGATTCTTTGCATTTTTTTATTAGAGTTTTTTGGTTTGTTTAGTTATAAAGCAAAACTGACTAAGACAATTTTACTTAAAATATCTCCGCAGCCAGATTAAAATTATCTGTGTAAATACTTTCAGTATTTTCATGCCTCTTTTGTCCAAAACTTACTTTTTGAACATTTCCTATCAATTTAAGAGAAACATTCAATAGGATTTTTACTACAATCCCATCAAACTGCAGGAGCACTTTTTACAAGGAGTTGACCAAGCTACAGGAAGCAGAGACCTGAATTATCTCTGAGGTATTGTCTTAAGGGCAACACTGTCAGTGGGAAACAATTTCTGGAACACACCAAAATCTTTTAGGCAGAAGTTACTGCACTGCTAATGCTGAAAGCAGCCTAAATGTACTTTTTTAAAATTACAATTACTGAGCTCTTCCATTCAGGTTCATGACTGACCAGGAGAGCTCAGGTTTTCAAACCATGCCTAGCATTTATGTGTCACATGGCAGGCAGATTATCTCCCTATTGCTGGCTAATTAAAGCAGTTTTTTCCTCTCAGGGCTGGACTCTGTAGTCCACTGTCCCTGACATCCAGTGCCATCATGTGGAGACAAAAATTTTTACTCTGTGGATGCCTGAGAGGAGCTTTTTCTAGGGACAAACAACTACATTAACTAAAAATCTTGTATTTGTAATAATGAAACCAATTTCTTTGGGGAAAAAAATAACATTAATAAGGTGTTTGGCAATTAAAATTTCCTTGGCCATTAAGAACCTCCTTAATGCCTCAGATTTGTATTGCTAGCTGCTATGAGTTCTCCCTGTGTTTAAAATGAAAGAATCTTTTCTAAAGCACAGACAGAATCTCTTTTGCTCTAATCTTCTAACATGGTGTGAAAGCATCATCCACTGGAGTTTATTTGGTACTAAAATTTTCACTGTCTTTCCTCAAGGATAAAGTGACGGATTCCTTCCTTGAGAAGAAAAAAAGAAATCAGTTTTATCTTTCGTTCATATACAAATATATGCACACACACATAAAGACACATATTTATATGCACACACACACAAAAAAACCATAAAAATATTTAACCTTGAGATAGAATATGGGGGAGATGATGGCTTCTTGTGGTCACCAGACATTTTGACCACCCTGAGATGGGAGCTCCACCCTGGTGGGTTTCAGACCTAAACCTAGGTGGCCTGAAGGCAATTCCACGTGAAGAAGCAGAAACAAAAGAGTAAAACAGTTTGTGCTCACTTCCAAATTGTCAGAAGTTGCACATCTGGACAGAAAATACAGGTGACAGGTGAGTGTCCTATCAGCAAATATCAGGTGCTGCAATGCACTGACTCCTTTTGCCCCATGTGTTTCCTGCCAGAGAACAAACACATTTAGCTTTGGCACAGCAAGTTTCCTAGGGAGGTCAAAATGACCTTCAAACAAGCAGGGTATCAGTGTTTCTTTAAAGCAAGTCCACAATGCTTATCAGAATCTATTTCTGAGGACAGCAACAGCACATTAACTTTACTCAAAATAATACCCTGTGGTCTGTCTCACTGCCACAGCCCACACATCCAATGTGGAGATACAAACCAAAGAAAACAAGTGGTCATGTTTCACCAAGCGTTAGGAGCCCAGGAAATAACCACAATTTGCTGTGTGACTTTGGGAGGAGCTCTTCTAATTAAACAGGCAACGAATTAGGATCAGGTCTGTATGTTGGGAGAAATGAAATCTGAAATGAAATTTTGAAATGCTCCCCCAAATGCCTACAACCATGATGAAAAACATGCACAGAAACAAGCAGAGAAGCAGGAATTCTGCATTTGTCTTACTCTGCCTCAGGCATGGAAGCACTCACAGCATCTCTCAGGTCTGAAGCAAACAGGTTGTCACCCCATATAGCAAAATTCCAATCAAACCACTGGGACACTTTTAAGGACTTGCTGTGCCAAAAAGCTTTTTACTAATCTGCATTAGCAAAAGAAAAGCACGGCAAAGCCAGCTTTCCTTCCCTTTTGCAGAAACTTTTCTTCTTGAAGCCCAAGGCACCATGAATGGTTGTGTGTGACAGCTTAGAACTGTTTTTGCAATACAGTCTATTCTACACAGCTCTTATAGTTTAGGAGGAAAAAAAGGGCAAAACATTCAAATGAGGAGGCTGATCTGCCTTCTATATACATACACTTTTTAATATACTAATAGAAAATGCATTAAAAATTAATAATCATGCATATATATGGTCATATATGTGTATGTGTGTGATCAAAGTAAAAGAAACAGCCAAGCTTCTTGATGAGAGTACAATTTCTGCCCTGTTTTGCCTAAGTTTCTATAGGTGGGGCAACTATAGCCTCTTCATTCGGTGGGTCAGTTTAAAGAGGTCAAATTTAAACCAGGCCAGTAATTACCAGGTCCTCAGGATTGTGTCCATGGCAAATAAATGAGGAGGATTCTTTATTAAAGAAGCATCAGTAAACTGGTCTCTGGGCAGCACTTAAATCAGTAAACAAGCAGGACTGAGGAAGAGGCTCAAGCACTGTTGGGATCCAGGGCACAGAGAATATCTCTCTGCCTGTTTTAAAAAATTCTGACCCCCAGCAGAACACTGCTTTTAACTTTTGTCCCTGGGAAAAATTGCCAAAAGTTTGGGATGAGTTAGAGCACACAGGATTTTAATATATGGCAGTAGTAGTTTTTACACAGTGTATCATAGAGTGTAGAAATTAGGGTTTTAGGATTTTAATATGAGAGTGGATAGGACACAAGATGGAGGATTTGGGGTGTTGCCCCTTCTTCCTTCTTGTCCCTTTTCACCTCCATTTCTTGTAGTGTTTGTTGTAGAAGACTATTGGTTAGTGTGAGTAGTAGTGTGGAAGTTACGTGTATGGGTTAGTGGGAGTTATTGGTAGAAACGTAGAAACAAAGTACGTATTAGAAGATAATTGGGTAAAATATCTTTAAAAGGCCTTGATTTTGGGTGCTTAGGGTCCATTTTGTGCCTTGCCTTTCGCATGCTAAGTCTGGTGCAGACGGTGCTGAACTTAAGATAAGAATAAACAAAGCCCTGAAGACCAAAAGAAAGAGAGTCCTGCTCGTTCTTCACCCCTGGAAAAGAACTCAGCAGGGGAACTCCCTCCAAAGGGCCCTGGGGGTTGGGCTCCCATCCTGTTGTGACCAAGAAAAACCACAACAAAGCACAGCATACTCAGAGGTGTCACTGGTTTATGCCATCCTGTGCTCTGCCTCATGATTCAGAGGGGCTAAGGCCAAAACCAGAAATTAATCTGGCTACTGCTGTAACGAACAAAAATATTTTTACAAATACCTCACCATCCAAAGGAGGGTTAAGAAGGATCTCAGTTAGTGCAGGGGGAAACACACTGACACGGAAGCAGGAAAAGGCTGAGGTAGGGTACCCACGTTCATGAAATGGATTAAAGGATGAAACCCCCATTATCCAAGGAGAAGGGGTCAGTAATGTGCTGTGTGACTTATGTTTTACTTGTGACAGCCACAGATATATGGGGCTGCATGGGATCCACCCCAGGATGCTGAAGGAGCTGGTGGAAGGCCCCACTGAGCCACTTTCATCCCTTCACCAGCAGTGTGGGGAACCCAGGAAGGTCATGGGTGACTGGAAGTTGACAAAGGTGGCACTCACCTCCAAGAGGCCCCACAGAAGGATCTGGGGAAGCACAGAAAGGTCAGTGGGGTGAGGTACAACAGCGTGAGGGGCTGGGTCCTGCTCTTGGGTCACACCCGCAGCTCCAGGCTGGGGCAGAGGGGCTGCAGAGCTGGGACAGGCCCTGGGTGCTGGTGACAGCAGCTGGACACGAGCCAGGGGTGCCCAGGTGGCCGAGGGCCGATGGCAGCGGGGCCGTCCCAGGGACAGGGCGGCAGCAGGGCCATACCAGGGACAGGGCGGCAGCAGGCCCAGGGCAGGGCCCGGCCCTGTGCTGGCACTGCTGGGGCCACACCTCGAGTGCCGCGTCCATTTCTGTCCCCTCAGGGCAGGGAATGGAGGGGCTGGAGCGTGTCCAGGGCAGGGAACGGAACTGGGAAGGGGCTGAGGGAGCTGGGAAGGGGCTGAACCTGGAGAAAAGGAGGCTCAGGGGGGCCCTTGTGGCTCTGCACAGCTCCTGCCAGGAGGGGACAGCCGGGGGGGTCGGGCTCTGCTCCCAGGGAACAGGGACAGGAGGAGAGGGAATGGCCTCAGGCTGGGCCAGGGCAGGTTTACTTGGATATCAGGGGAAATTTCTTTTCCCAAAGGGTTGTCAGGCATTGGAACAGGCTTCCTGAGGAAGCCTTGGATCCACCACCTGCAATGCAAGGAAGTTTTAAGTCACCTAGACTACGTTCACCTATTATCTACACATATCACATGCCTTGTGTTTTTTATTTTTATTTTTAAATTTTCAACAGTTCTGCTTGTGCAATGGGAAAAGAAGTGTCCTTGGCTTTGGCTGGGCAAAGCAGATTTCTGCAGGTGTTTGTGCTCAACAGATAAATGCAGCTGCTCAATCTGCAACCCCTCACACAGGAGTCTGGCATCTCTTGTGATTTCCCTTTCTTGTTTTTTGGCCTCGGTATCCCTCAAGTGGGTAATTACAGGGCAGCTTTCAGGGTAGCTCATGTGCCTTTCAGAGAAGTACACAGAAGAAAATGCACACTCAAGGATTACACATCCAGAATCTGAAATGCCAAAATGCTTTGGGCCCAGTACATGGCATATGCAGCCCACAAAATTAATATAGAATTACAGCACTAAAGCTGATTATGATTAGTGCTAAGTGCAAGCACAGAAGGAAGATGAGTAGAAGAGACAGTTACATCCTTTACCAAGAAACATTTCACTCCGACTATACAAACCTCAGAAAAATATATGCACTGAAATTCCATTATTTTATCTGTTTTATTCACCCCAGATTATTAAAATTTGCTAGAATTTCCCCATACAAGCAGGAATTTTCTGAGTAGATACTTTGAATGGTTTCAAAAAACTCTCAGTAATAACATGCCTTTCATTAAAAAGCTAAATTTAAAGGTTATTAAGAGTTGGAAGGATGAGGCAGAACATTCTGCTCAAGTCCATCCTGAAAACGTGTGACTGGAAGGATCTGCTCTCACAGAATAGTGTTTATTCAGCTCTTCTTTCCCCTCCAAATGAGTTCATCCAGCACCAAGAGGAAGGGTGGGATTGATCTCAGCCAATCAGCAGACAAATTAATTTCTGGGGAAATTCTGGGCAGCCTCTGAACTCTCAGTTCTCAAAATAAAGAGAAATCTGCAGTCTTAGGCTTCTGCTGGCTTTATTAAACTTCTTTTTTAGATGTGTGTTTAGTTTGTTTGTTTTGCCATGACTCAGAAGTCAAAACAAACTGTGAAGAAAATACTTTTTTTTCCTATTCAATTAAGTGTATGGGAGCAATGCTTTGGTGTTAGACAGTTCTGCAGAACTTGACAAAAACATCTCTCATAACCTCTGCTATTTTATGAAATAAAATAATGAAAATGTGGATGTACCTTATCATCCCACATGAATTGCTGTTTATATTTATATTAATAAAACAACACGGATTTAAACAAGCAAAGGACTGGGACTTTGACTAAAACTAGTCATGTTTCATTCAACAAAAAAGTGAGATGTGGGCTTCCTTATGAAGAAAACAGAGCAAATTGTGCACAGGGAATAAAATCAACCTGCAGTGAGAGGAAACTAAGATTAGCAGAATAAATTAAACAGGCAATTGAAAAATGCAACAGAGGTCTTTTGTGGGCAAAATGATAAAACTTTCTTTTTCATAGCAGGAGAAACTTTACTACTAGAAATGCCTCTAAGAAGAGGCAGCACTCCTTTTGCTTCCTGTGTCTAAAAGTGCATTCAAACCCATGACTTCATGCAATTAATGTGTGGACTTTGCCAAAACTTCTTCATGTGCATCAGATAATGGGACAAATCTTACAATGCTTGTTTTATCACAATTACAACCTTCTAAATATTGGGATGGTCACTTCTGCAAATACTCTAAGAACCACAGACAAGAAGAACCATGCAATTACTTAATAGGCAACTCTCATTATGTTAAAAATATTCTCCTGCCCTTTCCTTTTCAGATACAGGTTTGTTGGTTTTTAGTTTCAATGCATTTTATCAAAATAACTAATTTCAGTATCTGCCTTGCATGTGTGTAATTCTGTTATCCAAGAGCAACATCTCAAGTCCACCACTATTAATATGTATATGTATAATGAATAATAGCAATAATTATATTAGTAGCAATTATGTATTATATTATTATTGATATTATATAACTGGTCTGCCTGGGAATTCTTTCTAAGCCTCCTGCTATGCCAGGTACTGTTTTCCACCTCTTGTTGGATGGCACAGCTATTCAGAATCCCACTGCTGTTCAAAACAGTTACACAAAACTGCACTTTTCCAAGAACTTTCAGAACATTCAGCACTTACTTTGCAATGGTTGCTCCTGCAAATGTAAGGATTACATAATGAAAAGGACCCCAGGGCACTGAGCATTCAGTGTGTTATTGTAAAAGCAGAGAAAACAGATGATACTTGAGAGAAAAAATAAATTAGGGTCCTTCTCACAGCAGTGAACTCAGCTGCAAGGCATGAATACACAAATATTCAAGCTAAGGCAAGGGAAAACTTTCAGAACGCAGAGAGCTCTTGATGGAATACAAAACCAGCCTGAGAGAGGTATTTGACTGAGTGGTTCAATGTATTATTCACAACAAAACACAGCAGTAGCTGATTTTTAGTTTGGTCTTTATCAAATACAGGCTGTTTCCACTGACCTGACAACAAAGATTAAAAGTTTGAAAGTTTGGAAGTTTTGATGGATAATTTCCAATACCAGATTTTTTATTAAAAAAAAAAAATTGCATTCACTCATGTCATGCAGCATCCTTTAACAGGTAACATGTTTTTGTGGTCAACACCAAAAAACCCAGGCATAACACAGAATTCCAAGTAACTTTGTATTGAAACAGCCAATATAATCTTGGAAAACCAACTTACCTGCTTTCTCCTTTACTTCTATGAGGTGCTTCCCTATTTTACAGAGGAGGCCACAGCTACATTTGCTCACACATGGAGAATGCAAAGACAGTTGGAAATCACTTTCTCAACATGAAATATTTTTATTTTTTCCTGTAACCTTAAAGCTACATCTCCTTTTAATCCAGTACATGAAAAACCCCTGTGTTAGCTCAGAAGCAGCTGTTTTTGGAGCTGTTATTCCTCTGTGTATTCCCAATTTAATTGACAGGCCATAGTCTGGCCACTTGGCAGAATCAGTGGGCTGAAGTATCCAAAGCTTTGACAGAATTCTGCACAATGAGATGATAAATCAAACCAGTTGGCCCCTTTTTCTTTTAGAAACTCGAGATCCATTCACCTTTACTTTTATAACTTTTTTCCTGAATTATGTAACTATGGATGGAACAAAGCTATAAAGTCAAAGCCAAATGACTCCAAGATTGAGGATTTCAAAATATGAGTTTTTGATAGGTTACAGACAGAAATGTTGAAGTTAAAATCCACATCAGGAGATTAATCAAGTTTGAAGCTATTTTACTCTTGCTTTTAAGTCTGTTAACAACTTTTCATGGGCTACAGTCCTAATTTACTACTTGTTCCTGTGTCTGCTAACAGTAGGAAATAAAGAAAAGCATTTTTTTTTTCTTTTTAAAAATTTGCTTGGTCAAAATTATTAAATGTAATTGCAAACAAAACAGACAGTTCTGTGTTGCAGAGTGAACACTATTCAGTGATAATGCCTTACTTTCATCTGCAAAGTTTACTATTATTAAAAAAAAAAGGGATATTTCTACAAATATCCTTAAGAATTGTTTAAAAAATTCTCATTTTCACAGGTTTATACTTACAGAAATCCTTCAGAAATCTCCCACTAGAAAAACACCCCCTGAAAAACCTCCCCTATGCTGCTTGGAGGGGTAAACATCAAAAGCAACTTGTAAACTTCATTAGACAGAGATACAGAATCACATCTATGCTAAATGTCCCTGCTCCAGATTTGCATGTTTGTGTTTGTGCTGTTCTAAAGCTGGCCAAAATTGACAGTATCAGAAAGGAGTTATTCCACATTCCTGATTTCTCAACTACCCTCTACCACCTGCTGCAGTCAGGACTCACGAGACATTCCCATTTCCCTGGCACTCTCCTGACTGCTTTCACATTATTCCACACTCTGCTCTTTCCTTTGCCTCTTCTGCCTCTCCTCACTATCTTGCCCAGATTGAGCATGGGTCTAAAAAAGGTGACCAGTATAATTATTTCTAAAAGCCTCTTGTTAAAGGTGAACACTCTGGAAAGTGTATGAGCAGCTACTGAGGCTGTTTTGTTCCTGATTTTGGACCGAGATGTTCCACCAAGCTGTAATTGCTGTTCCATCAGGCCCCACACGCCCATCCCTTCACTGACATTTCGGCCCAATCTTGAGAGAGGCAGCTGGGTGAAAGCTATCAGACTAATTTCAGCAGAAGTGTGGTGGGGATTTTATATCCATGGTTTTTCTAACAGAGCCATTGCTGTTCTGAGCAGTGCTGTGATGAAAAACTGAGGCCAGGAACAGAGCAGTGACTTCTCAACAAAAGCAGCAACAAGTGCAGAGCTTCTTACAGGATTTTAAAGAATCTCTGTTTAAGGACCTCATAGATCTTCTTAATGGAGTGCAAACTCAAAGAGCTTGGATGTTTTTTTACGTGAAACACACTTTAAAAATGGTAGTATAACAGTAATACACATTATAGCTTTCTGGACTTCTTCTGACACTCATTGGAGCAAACTTAGCAGAAATGGCTTCTGCAGCTGCACCTACAAGTCACCCCCTGCCGTGATGTGGCAGTTGAGAGCTGTAACAAAAGTTACCTATCTCAAGTGTCTCTGCTTTTCTAAATTGCTCTGTGTATAAATTTAATGCCCCTATTGAGCTTCCTCTCTTATTATTGCCCCCGTACAACCCTGGGAGTGGTAAAAAGCTGAACTGTCTCCTTAGCGTGGTTCAGAATTCATCTGTGTAACTCAGACCCTGAGCAAGGCCGCCATGCAGGAAGCAATTTCTGACTTTTTAGCCTCCCAGATCATAGTCCCGACATTTTTCCTTCCCTTGGCCTCTCAGGGAAGAAGCTGAGCTCGTGGTGCTCATATGAGGATGTTACTTTTCAATACACAAGCAAATAATGATCCCCAAAGGGAAAGAACTAATTGGTAGCTGCAAAGTGACACTGTCTGAATTCTTCTGGGAGCTGTCAAAAATAAATCAGGAGACCTCCACTGAGCCAGAGAAAAACCATTTCACTTGACCACATCATCTTCCTCTACTCCTCTCACCTCTTAAAAAGTGAAGGCCAGGGACAGGAAAGGGAGAAAGAAAATGGTTTTTCCTCCTCAGTTTTATTTTTAAGTCATGCCAGGGCACCTAAAGCTACTGATGACTTCATGTCCTCCTTCTTTGCATCATGGATGCTGCAAGCAGGGGATAAAACAGCACCATTCAACTTATTATACACTGCAAACTGAAATTACAGTAAATGCAAAGATGCCTTTACTGCACAATGGCAAAGAAAGCTCCCTGTATCATGCTTTTGGTTTAACATAGAAAGCAGCAGCCTCAGTGAGGGACCTCAAGACTGAGAGCTGGATCGCGTTTGCTTGTTTAGTACGTGACAAATCTGCAAACTGACCATGCAAATATAACTTCAATAAAGATGTTCATCATCTGTAATAAAAACCAAGCCTTTAAAATATATGCAATTCTCTAGGGAAAACATTTATTCAACTGCTTTACAGAGTAAGCCAATTAAGGCCAAATATATTACTTGGAAATAGGCAGGCTTTCACTGGGTACAAATATGAGCTGGCTTAACAGTGTATTTTATACAAAATGTTCTTTGAAAGCATCTAAGAAAGGTAAAGGCTGAGCAATATATGCTGAAAAACTGCTTCTTTAAGGCAAAGAAAAAGTATTTGTTTATTCTTTGTTTCTTAAAAAAGTATTATTACCAAAATATTTTCTTCACAATTACTTCCATATTTCTAAGTAAAGATTTAAGATTGTGTGAGCATGGATAGAGGATATTTATAGCCACAAAAACAATCAGACACCACTGAAAACTTATATGAGAAACAATGAACTCATGACACCATGAAAGCTTTTAGACTTAGAAGTGTTTAGAAAACCCAGAACAGCAAAGCAAGTGATACACACATCACCGTTTTCCATAATCAAATTACTGACAATTGTAAATACATAGAAAAAATTACATAATTACATATAACAGATGAAATCTGGAAGCACTGGAGTAAATCATGTTATTTAAACTGCTGAGATGATTTCATGTGGGGAGTGCAGTACCTGATCTACAACCCACTGAAGCAACTTGAAATTTTGTCTGTGGTTCTTCAGCTGGCCATGAATTCAATTACAGTTACATAAAAAGCAGAAAGATGCAACACAGAAAATGAGAATTCAGAATTATTTAGCAACGACTTCAACTAACAGGGCATGGATTTGTGCTCTTCTTCAGCAGCTCTCTGTGACGTGCTGTAGAGACTACTTGGCATTGCTCCTGAGAACTACACACAGACACCAACCCAAGGAGGTGTTCAGTATCCCCTAAACACATGCCCCAAAAAACACATTAATACAGAAGGTAGTCTCTCTGGATTGAAATTCATATATAACATACATGTTATGCTGTCAACATGTTTATATTACTAATATCATAGAAATAGCTAAACAAATATCCCCTTTAGAAAGAATACTAACTATCTCAGCAAATGGCTGGTAAGGTGTCACACCACAGCACATTCCAGTTCAAAAACTGCAATGCTGCCTCTACCAGTCATAAATACATGTTTGTTTTACGAATCATACCGGAAATCACACGTTAGCTAAAAACTGCAATTGCTCACTCCCACTCCTGGAAATCACCCTCACTTCCCAAGAAGCAGAGAACGGTTCAGAGTTAAAATTACAAATTGCTGAGCACGGGAACGCGCGGCTCTCCCTCCGACCCGGAACCAAACGCGGCGTCCCTGGCGCGAGGGTGTGGCCGCTGTCACACGGTCCTGGGTGGCAGCTGCTGTTTGTACATCCCTGCCAGGGCCTTGGCCGCGCTGTAGATCATCTGCCGGCGGGACATGCCCGTGAACACCGCGTGCCAGTCCGTCCTGCTCGCGTTCAGCACGCTCTTCTCCAGCACCTCGCCCACCGTCACCAGCAGCCCTGACCACCTCAGGCTGTAGTCCTGAGGGGTGAGGCTCTTGGCCTGCGTGGAAAAGTTTGAGAAGTGATTAATGAAACAGTTTGGTATTAGTGGGTTTGCTTCTGTCTTCAGCTTTAACCAGCTTCTGCAAGGAATCGTTCTTGTATCAACAGGCGTATGTGTCTCTTGATTATTAAATTAAAGGGTGTGAGAATCAAATTTCAGCTATTCAGATACTGCTGCTATTTGCTCTCCCAAAACAACATCTGAGGATCAAACCCCAAACAGTTCTGGTCATAAATTCTTCATGGAAAGTTTTATTTTAAAAGAATTTTCAGACCAGAGTTAACTATAGCCTGACATCTGCTGTCAGGCAATGTACAGTGACTGGAGTAATTCCCAGTCTGTGCCCAAAGGAAAATAAACCACCTCCAGGAAAACTTCTTTTGGTGGCATTTTTCTGAGCTGCATGCTACTGCAGTTCACCCCATTGTTTCCAATCAAATGAACCATGGTATTTCCAAGATTTAAATATTTTGATTTCAGAATTTTACATTCTTGTCAGAATAGGATATTTGAAATCAGCCTTCTCTTTTAGTTGGGACTCTGTGTGTTCATAGAGGACTTAAGTCCAAACATTGATCTAGAAAATTAGGAACAAGTTTTCAGAGAGTACAGCGTGCTGCCTGCTGGGTTAGTATTTCTTCTTCTTAAATAGTAGAGTAAAACATGTGCTCCAAAGTGACAGATATTGCAGAATGAGACTCTTGTCTGAGAAAAGCCTTACTATAAACGCCCGAAGATTAATTCATAAACATGATGCAAAAATATTTTGTATCCTCATTTCATACATGAAAACATTTAAATGTAATAACTTCCAGTAAGAAGTGACATCATAACTAAAGTTAAAACTTCAGTCTTATGTCTCAGCTGCTAATTGGTAAGAAAACTGAAAACTCACCTGCTGAACATATTGCAAAGGCACTGGTGTTGCTTGGGTGAATGCTTCCAGGTGAATTCCATGAATTGGATCCTCAATAATCAGACATCCGATGTCAAACCACCTGCAGTGATGTGCAAATTGTTTCATTTTTGAGTACTGAGTATCACTTTGGTGAAAACCAACATGCTAAAAATTGAGTTATGAACATCTTACAAGCTCTACTAAAGCTATAGTAATAATGTAATAATAAAACTCATCAAAGCACTGTGGTATTTTGCAAGTGAAATTTGCATGTGTCACTTTTCATCTATGTATCTATGTATCTATCTAGTTCTAATAATAGTGCATGTGTATGCATGTAAAATACATAAAATACACAGAAATACAAATCACATGAAACTTACAAATCAAACAAAGAAAGAGCTGGAGGGGTGGGTGTGTGGGCAGACATAATCCCTTGGCCACAGGTATTGTGCTACAGTTTTCATTCAATCTTTCAAAGAACATTTCTCATTAAAATAACCTTCCCTAACCATTTTAAAGAAAATTGTCTATTTATCATACATGTTCTACATTCAAAAGATTTTTTTTTGAAAGTCTAATACAATAGCAGTCATTTCATTTAAATGACTTATTCCGAGAAACATATCTGCCTGTCTGGGCCACATGAGCTTAATGGTAAGAGTTTAATGGAGCCAGACAGGAAGAAGGACTTCCATCATCTTTGTAGCAGGGAATAGAGCACTGGAATGCTTTGACTGGCAACTGGCAACTGCTGCTAAAGACTGCTGAGAAAGCCTCATGGTTAAATATAACTTGGTTCCAATTAATAATGAAGTTACTGGTATTTTCTTGTCTTCTAATTTTTACATTTTTATGCATGTGATGTGCTTTTATTTATTTTTTTGACAGACACTCTTCTTTTGCTCTATTTTTACATTTAGTAATTTTTGTGCAACATGAATGAGGAATTTTCAAAAGTAAATAGGAGTAGGAGGAGTTTTAATTTTTGTTTAGCACTTATTTTCATCTAGTCTTAGATGTTTTATTGTCTTTTCATAGAGGAGTAACTATGATATACATTATATTAGTAGTGGTGGGTGATTACTTTAAACTCCTCTCCTTTGGACATGCACAAGCATGGTAAACAGTAGAAAAAAACTATTTAAGTTTTTATGAAGAAAAACAAAGCATTGTCCCTAATGTTTTTGAATTTAATTATAAAGCTGCCTCAAGAAGTGCCTGTCAAACAACATGTTACAAAATCAAGTTGCAATGGATTTTGAAACACCATTTTTATGTCTGTGCAGAGCAAGTTAGATGCAATAATACATTCTCAGTGAAATGAAAACAGGAAATCGATTATTTGATAACATCATTCTAAATGCCAGAATAGCTCTCAATATCTCTTCTGATACAATTTCAGAGAGAGAAGGGAGGATATACACAACAATGCACAAACTATTAGCCAAATTCCAAGTCTTACAGCTCCTCATTTTTTTCAGCTGACTTCACTGTGTTTTTACATTATGAATCTACAAAACCTGACAAGGATTTCTTTATACTAATGTCTTAAGATGCCTGGACAAAAAGCTGAACATCATCACCAAGACCAAGCCTGCCAAAATACTTCAGACAAATCCTCTCCTCTCCTCTGCTTGAACAGCCACCAGCTCCCTACAGCCTTTGAGTCAACAGGGAATATTCCCAACGTGTCCCCACCCCCCTGGAATAAATTCAAGGTTCTCACTTGTCAGGAAGGAGCTCCTCAATGAAGTTTTCCACTGACACAGCAGGCTGCTTCTCGTGGATGACTCCTGTCCGGCGCAGGCTGTCTATCCTCTCCTGGGCTCCCTGAGTGGCAACACAAGCTCTTAGACAAAACTCTGAACCACAGCTTAGTGCAATGCTTGCAGATCAATCCCAAAAGGACCCCAGAACACACTCTTCAAAATTACTCAACAGGAAAAAAAACCAACAAACCAAATTATTGAAAGGCCAGGAGTCCTAAGCAGTAACAAAACCTATGATAAAGCTAATTAAATATTTTTTTTATTTTAGGTTTTTTTACATTCCAAGGAAAATATCCAGGGTAGTATGCAAAGAATTCCTAACCTGTGATAGTTTTAACTCTCAGTTAAAGCATCAGTGTAAATTTTTGTTACTTTGACATTTCTACAACTTAAGACTTCTTGGGTTTAGAGTCTTTAAGAGCTTTGGACCAACTTTGCAGGAGCAAGGGAAAGAATCCATTCATTGTGGTACATACCCAAATAGCACGTAAGAATTATTCCCCTGAAAACTGTTATCACACCAAAGTTGTAACAGAAATATACAATACACTGCAGGAGCTAAACAAGTAAAGGAACATGCACATCATTCTACTTTATCTCAATATAAAATTGCATCTGATAATACACTGCTATGAGGACAGGCTTTACTCCTCTGCAAATACTGCCACAACAATAATTATGTCATCAAAAGTTTGGGGGAAAGACTTCCTTTTTAATGATTTTTTGCTTACATTTAGTAAACAGAGTACGAAATAGCTGTTTTCAGGATTTTAAGTTATTGGCCAGAACTGGTGAAACAACTTCTGCTAACCCCTTCTCTGGGGTGGCACAGCAGTTTGCAAGGCTGCACAGTGAATTCTTATTTTTCAAAGAAAAGAGAGATCTGTTCAGGAAGATCAAGTGTTGATCAAACTCTTTGATCTACCGAATCAGTGGGGAGAAAAATCACTCTTGGAGACTTTTAATTTGTGACATTTCCAACATGATGCACTGCTAACAGACTGTTCAAAAAATGCCTAATATACTCTGAAACCACAGTAATAGCACAAAGTATGCAAGATGTAATGGCAATCAATGACAGAATAAGGAAATTGACATAAATGGCATCATACACTGACATAAATACTCTTCACTCACTGCAAATGTGCTTACAAAAAAACATCAAAAACATTTCAAACAGAGAGCTGTAAACTGATCTAATGATCCAAATTGAGGAAAGAGACAAAAAACTCCAAACTCCTTAACCCTCAAAAAAACCAAAACCAACCAACCAACAACAAAAAAACCAACCCTGAACAAAACAAAAACAAAACAAAAAACCAAAACAAACAAAAACCCCCAAACAAAACCACCACAACCAACACACAAACAAACAAACAACAACTACAAAACCCCAAAACACCCCCAAAGAAAATGTTTATCTATCCCACAAATAGAGATCCTTCTGGGTGAATTTCTCTTTGCTACTACTATATACCAACTTACTTTTAAGCCTGCAGCATAGCCCACAGGCTGCGGTGCAATGTTGGACTGTGCAGCCTCTCCAGTCACAACAGCCATCCCAAAGACTTCTTGAAAAGCATCCCGAATTGCTGCAACTTTCACCTCTTTATTAGAAGTAACCACGATGTCCAGCTCTCCCCCAGTTCCTGCAAAATAATTTTGTAAGGTGATCTGTAAAAAAATATATCCACGCATGGAATATTCCTCCTTCCCACTGCTGGATATTTCAAATACAGTTCTATGCCTTCTCCAGCTGCTTTTTTCTTTCTCATGCTCTGGACAACAGTTCTTCCATGAAGCAGGAGTCATTTAAGTTAGGAATTGAAATTTAGATGAATAACTAAGGGATACAAGGGTGAAAGACAGGCAGCAGGAACTGACCTGTTTTCAGGTTCAGCACCTGAAAAAAAATCACACCACTCATTCAAGATGACAATTCACAGAGCTTTAGGAAAATAACTTAAGACATCCATTTCCAAGGATGTTTTGGTGTTCTGTGAAGCAGCAAGGAATATTGCAAACTCTTATGAATGGGATCAAGAACACTGATGCAGGTCATAAAATCCAGTGAACAGCTACCAAATTACACAAGATTTAAAAGAAAGGCTCTCAGTACTTTTTAGTTGTCTTTGGAATGTGAACTTCAGTGTGATTTTATTGCTCTTTTTAGGTTTTGAGTATCTATGGAACCAAAAAGCTTGTACACAGTTCTAAACATTTTCCACAGGGTTGTATCTCCACAAGAAGCAGCTTTCACTAAACTTTTTCAGTATGAAACAAAGCAAATAATGAATTAAAAGAAATCTAAAACTACTACAGAAGACTCAATCACACCTTACATCTGTCTGTCACAGCTGGATCACTTTTATTGTGCAGAAACACATCATAAAACCCATCCCTGCTGTGGGAAGCTTTCTCAAGAACAGCTAAATATTTTCTCAAGAGAGGAATATGACATCAGAGAAAGCTGCCTAAGTAAACTGCATCAACCATATGAGCTTATAGAGTTTGCAGTATTTATCCTGATTCAAGAAAAGTTCCCTCACTGATAAGGGTAACGCAAAGCTTAAATTTTAATGAAAAAACCAATTACCTTTTTAGTTTGTATTACTCAGCAGACCTCAGTTACAGGAATCATCTTATTCTTATGAATAATCACAAAAACCAGATATGCTAGAACAGTAGTAAAACCTACTATTTTGGGGGTTTAGGGTAATTTTTTAATAATTTTATTTATCAATTGCTTTGCTGAATGGAATTAGGTGTATAAGTAATTGATTTAAACGCTGTGCAACTACTGGACTAAAAATAATTGAGAGTATCTTTTTCCATTGATTCCTTCTTGATATGAATCAATTTAACATAATTAAACAAGTGCTTAAAATTGACTGCAGGCTTTTACTGAAGTTAGCCTTGCCTGACTGCTCAGGAACAGAAACACTGTTCAGGAGCTTTAAATGAAGTTAAAAACTAATCCCTAACCTATATAGTAAATTACTGCCTAACAATTTTAAGAATGGCAACTCTCCCTCATGTCTGGTTGCAGAATAGAGAATATGTTCTTTTGTATTACAGATCATCAAATATCAAAAGCGTATCTTTTTTCATCAGAGATACTACAGAACTGAAACAAAGACATGTGTGACATTTATTACGTATTACATTTGTGACAAAATCTAGTAAAATGGAAACCTAAAATGTAAGAACTAGATGCACCTTGGTAAATTCAGGGGCACAACTCTTACATCAAGTTAAACTCTGACACCTGAATGTGAAATTTCACTGCACCTTGTGTATTATAAACTGAAATGACAGTTCCATATTCAATTTAAGATTCCCTGTTGTCTCTTGTTGTAAAAGTACTGTTGTTTATACTTATAAGGTGACCATTTCCTGTCTACATAGAAATTGTCTGTTCCAGGAGTGCAGCTGAGATAACATTTTCACAATGTGCCAATGAAAACAGTTCAGCTCTTTTCAAGAAAGAGATTACAGAAATACTATTTGTTCAGATGAGTGAAAAAAAAAAGAAAAGAGTTCAATCATCTCATCCAGAAACTTTGGTAATTTCAGGTTTTGGCATGAGGAACATGAAATTCCTATGGCACTGAAGTAATGGAGGGGCTGTTGTTGAGGACATGGTTTTTGTAGGATACATTTCTACAAGGAAGTACAGGCTAAGTTCATAAACCTCTGCCCCATTTTCACAACCTTCAACTATAAAACCAATGCAGTACATAAATGGCCAAGATGTTTACAGATGCTTCCCCTTCCAACAGGACTTTGGAGAGCTTTGAGGTAACCATTCACTTTGTTTACTCAACCTAAATCCTACAAGCAAAGCATTTTATTAGAATTACTTCCTCCTCCAGATAAAGTTGTTCTGTCAGTAAACACTGGATCAAGCTATCCAGGATACCAACAGATCCTGTTTCTAAAAAGGGACAGTGATGACTGCAATAGAAACCTTAAATACAATTGGCCAGATTGTGCATAAATCAACATTTACTGTAGCTTTGCACTGCATCCTGCTACTCTTCTCAAATACCTTTAGAAGGCATTGCTGGCTGGCCTCACTGGTTTTATTCCCACTATCTCCTCACTAGACAGCTGCCAGAAAATTTTCCCTTAAGTGTAAGACAATTAAATACTACTCAATAATTAGGTCATCTTCCCCTGTTCTCTGCAGTAGTATGAAAGTGCAGCAGTAGTTAGCTGGGTCATCTAATAGGTTTAGCTGGGAAAAAAAAAATCTCAGGAAAACAAAATAATAAAAAAATTATTTTAATGGTTTCCTCTCAGTCTTAGCTCTTTCTTGACCAGCTTTTTTCATAGGCAGAACAAGGTCAGAACTGGCACACCTAGGAGGAAGAGCTGCTTATCAGGCTGCTAGGAAAATAAAAAGCCATGCAAAAAAACCCCAAAACCAAACCACCACCCTGGACACATGGTGCCTTTTGCTTACTTATTTTACTCTCAGGTCAGCTAAACGTGACATGCAGTGTCCTCCAGTAAAATAAAAAATGGTGAGTAACACAAAGCTTTTCTTTCCTATTAATTTTCAAGCTGTGACTGAAACACTTTCACACTTCAAGTGTAGAAGTAGTGTGCTATTGCAGTAGCTTCTCTAGCATTTACAAGCAATACTTGATGGTTTATCATAAAAACTTACTGATATATGGAACCATGCCAGGATCCAGCGTGGTGATCATGGTCTCCACTGAATGCTTGGTTTTATCAAGAACAGACTTCACCATGGGATTCTCAGCTACACCCTAAATTTAAACAAATACATTTTCATATTACCTTCTGGATTTTTTTTTTCCTCCTCAAGAAATTCAAAATGTTACAGTAAAAAAACAACAACAAAAAAATTAAGGTGCTCTGTAACATCTGCTGTGCATTACTCAGCACAAACACTGCAGTATATGAGTATCAGTGCATGGCTTTTCTGTTACTACCTCAAGTTCATATATTACCTTCCTCATTAGTACAGAAACAGCCCCATCATCTTGCAAAGCCAGGCAGTGCTTCTCCAGTGAGCATCCTGGCTGCCTAACTAACAAAGTCTTTATACAGATGGTTCCTGAACACTTAGACTGCTTCTACCTGTGGAAGATGCCTTTATGTGCTCATCTGCCTAGAACAAATAGGGTGAAGTAATCCATATTTTTATACCAATCCAAAACATGAAGTTATTGCAACAGTTATGTGGAAATCAATGTGACTGCTCAGACGTCTTTGAATGACTGAAGAAGCTGCAGAAGTCCCATTAATCTGTCAATTTTAGATTATCGTATTTTTCAGTATTAGTGAGCTTGAACAAAATCTGGAAGGAAGGTGTATGATTTCTTAACAATACCAGAGGAAAAAGGGTATAATTACTTCAACAACAGAAATAAAGGTAAGTGTGGCAACTACTGCATGAACTCTTCAACAGGAAATTCAGGATGCACTTCTGTAAAAATTACCACCCCATGTCCCAGATTCTGGCTCATCTTTAAAAAGCACAGACTCTGATGTGGCTTACATCCATCACAAACTTGACTGTTTCAGTATAATTAATGATTCCTCATTCTTTCACTTACAAAATTCTCAAGAAATGGGAATTACTGAATACACAGAGCACATGGAATGCTTGATACTTCAACCAAAATCTTTATTACTGGAGTCAGTAATACAGACCTGCTCCATAAACAGAAACAGGACACCGTCTGGATCCTAGTGGCAGCACCAAAATGTGGATGAGATTGGCTTTTCAATTAATTTGCAATTTCAAGCTGGTACTCTAAAACGGGCTACCAGAATCATGTTAAAAGTGTTCTCTTTTAGAACACTGCCACCTACTGCAAATATTAGGAGGAATGTAAAGAGTGAAAGGAAAATATTGTTATTTAAAGTAAGAAGGAAAATGTGTTTTTATGATCATGAGAAGACATTTCTCCCTGAAAATGGCAGCATGACCACTCTGCTCACTGTACTGATGGAGAATTAATCTTCCTTTTTAAGACTGTATCACTGGTGTAATGGAGGGTTCAGTCTGCCACTGAACACACAACTTCTTCTGACACGTTTTCATGCTTAAAAGGGATTGAAAACCAAAATTCTTCAAGTGCACTGGGACCAAAATACTTTTTATTCTTCCTTCACATTCAGCTTGAGATGGGACAAAATGTGGTGCTGCTCTTGAAGACAGCTCAGCTGTTGTTGTACAGCCCTCAGATCTTCTTGCCACAATCTTCATGATGCTACTTAAATGCAGCATCTCTTACAGCTCCAAAAAGACTACATGCTAATGAAATTCTACTAGTTGATGCTGCTGCTTATTTCCTCTGTCTGATGAGATGGCATCTGTTCTGCACTATACATTCCATACCTCCTAGCAGACTAATCCTATCAAGTATCTTAAGACACTTTGTGATTGAAAAAATATGTAGTTTGTCTGTCCTCGAAAAAAGACAAAATACAGTTGATTGTTACAGAACAAGCATGACTTGCATCCTATAGGAATCAAACTCAGTTAATTAGGAAGTTATAAATGGGATATGCAAAGCATTCAGGTAAGGTAAACCAGGCATATCTTTTTGTGTACACAGTCTTTGTGAAGTAAAAAATACCTTTCAGGTCTTGAGGGGTTCTAGGATTTCATCTGGTTTCAGAACATAACCATATGTAGCAGGTTCTATCACAATTCCTATCACAGGAATCGAAATTAACCTAGAACACCTGCATTTGTTCTCTATACTCCAGATATACTCTAACACCTGCATTTCTCTTCTATACAGAGAAAAAGTAAAAGCATAGTTTCAGCAAACACCACTATTAAAAACAGCCACCTTGCACATGAGGCTGGAAAAAATAAATTATTTATAGTAGCGTGCACTTGAAGAGTGCAACATGTCTTCCTACAGTCAGTAACAATTGCTAATTCCTCATTAAGGTAACAGACAAACCCCATACCTTTATAAACCCCCAGAGTCCTCCAGCAGGTGCTCCACTCTGGGCAGTAGATACTCTGGGATCTTCATGCTCCTCAGGAAAAGTGATTGCAGAACCAGCCCCAGGAGACAAAGATGATGAGAAAGTTGCCTGTTGAGTGATGGGATCTGACAAAACGCCTGTAAGAGGGGAAGATAAAACACAAGTGTTTAATTTGTTCTACTGAAGCAACACACAATTGTTTAAGAGGAAAACAGCAGGAAGAATAGAAAAATTCCAGGCTAATTCACCTCACTTCTTGGAGGCCCAAGAACAATACTGCTTGTTAAAGGCTAGCAGATCTAATGAATGCAACCATATCTGCTAACAAAATTGAGACTGCCTGCACATTATGCACAAAGTTAAAAAATTATTCTTTTCCTTATGAGGCTAATTTAAAAGCTGTTCTTTTATTGAATTCAAATTTTCATAATAAACTCTCAGTAAAGAGAGGGATAAGTGTTAGTCTCTGAACAAAGATATAGGAAGGTTCTCATACAATAGCAAAAGTAAGTTTTCTAACACCAAGTGCTGAAAATCAATAGTAGTAGAAAAAGGAGGAAGCTTAACATATTTTAAAGGAAAACAAAAGAAACTAAAACAGTAGAAAAATAAACTCTGGCCCTTTGCCCCATTACTTAAGCTTATTTTAACAGATTTTCCAACACTAGCCTTAATTCAAAGTTACTTTTATTTTATGCTGCACAACTGATAGTTCTTCTTAGACATTTTCCTAATACAGACTACTTAAAAGAATTATCACCAGTAATAATAACAGCTTGGCTCAACTTCAGCTGAAGAGCCAAGTTTCCATTCCACAAGTGAAAATGACATCAGTTCAGCAACCACAGCAACTGCCTGCATGGAAGGTATGTATTTTTATGTATTTTTAGCTATCCCAATGCAATTTCGTGGCTGGAAACAAGAAAATAGAAGCTGGTGTCATATGACAGACAGCTTGTTAAGAGGCAGATTTTCAGAACAAAACCCTGAAAATTGTGAGTTTACAGCCTGTGACTGTCACTCTGGGGAAATATAATGGTTGAAGATGGCTCTCTGAGCTGAAGAAAAGCTGTTCAGCTGGGCTTTTGTGTGCAAGGTGACAAAAATAAAAGTTCTCAAAACAAACAAAAGATTTTACTGTGAACCTGTCACCAGAACTTAAAAGTGATCTCTGTCCTGGACCATGAGTGTATTTTAAAGGTTATTATCCCTTCTTCTGAGTATAACTAATGAAGTATACCCAGAAGAATAATAATGAGATTCCCCCATCCTTTCCCAGGAGCAGGAAAGCAAATAAACAGAGAGTTACCTGTGACTGGAGGTGCAGAAAATGAAGGCATCAGCGGGCTCTGAGGTGCCCGGCCAGCGTGACCTCTGGTGATGTCATAGGTGGAAGACACGGAAAACCCCGAAATGGGGGGACCAGTGGGAGGTGCAGGAAGACCAGGGCCAGCAGCAGAGCTCAGTGGAGGAGGAGCAGAGAACTGGGACACGGGGGTGCTGAAAGCTACAGGGGCAGCAGGAGGTGGGACAGGGCTCTGGGGTGGTGCAATTGTAGAAATGGCTGCGGAAGGCACAAGCGGAAGAGAGGCCGAGGTCATCATGGGAGGGGGAACTGGGGACACTCCAGCTGGCAAGGGAGGGGAGTAGGCAGGAGAAGATGGCATGCTTGGTGTGGCAAGGGGGCTGGACAAAGCTACAAAAATAAGGGGAAAAAAAAAGATATAAGAATTTCAAAAGCCTTCATCTCAGAGATTCAGTTATACAGTTGTTCACAGACATTTCACAAATAATTTTTGAACCCGTCGGGGTTTTTTTTAAATTCCAAGTGAATCTGAAACTTCTGCTTGAGTTTTCACACAGCACCAATGGCACCTAATCCTTGGCGACAGCATCTTGTAAGACACATCTCTTCCTGCATGACCCTATTTGTCATTAGCTTAAAAAGGCAGGTCAACATTTGAATATTGAGTTCACAGCAGCTGAAACCTGCCTCAAAAATTTCTAGCTAGTTTTGTTATTCCTGAGTGACTGCTGCATCAACTGATGATGCAGGAAGTGCTTGTCTTGAGGAATAAAACACACGCTCCTAATATCCAGGAGGGGGGGGACTTGTTTCAGAGGTGTGGCACTGTAAAATGGACTGAACATTAGGCAGCCCTCTCTTCTCTGGCATTAATTTTCCTGATGGCTCTGCCTTCCCTGTTTCAGCTGATCCTTGGATAAGCCAATTTTCCTGTCTATAACCAAATTTAGCCAGGAAATTCAATCAGAAAAACAGAAATTGCCATTTTTGATGGCTATAACATGCTAAACCAGCTTAAGCATCTCACTGGCCTCAGCCTGAACACCACAGTCAAATGATATGCAAATCACACTAATGCCATGGTCTCCAAACTTTGTCACACACACCCACCAATAAAAAAAATTACATTCCCCCATGTAAAATTTATTTCTATATTGTTTACATGCATCACTGTACCAGTATGGTATGTACATTACAAAACATACACAACAAAAATTTAAAATTATGAGATATGGACAAATAATAAAAAAAAGAATTTCTTAAGAGTACAAATAATTTTCTTTTTCCACTGGAAACTGTTTTGATAATATACTATCAATATAATAACATAGCTCATTATTAGTGGTTAACATAATATATAATACAAACATTGATAATATTGTTTTAGGGTGAGCAGTGCAACTGAAGAAACCTCAGTAATTTTTACATCTTGGTTTAACACCTCATGATGCAGGAATTTACAGGTGTGGTTCTACATTCAGACTATTCTGTTGGGTTTAAGGGCTGAAAAAACACCTCACAGAGATCCACGTGGAGGAACTGCCTCATTGGCTGTGCTTGCTGCACCATCCCATTCATTTTCCACTCCCATCCATAAGCCATGCAAAAGTTTTCCTTGAAATTTAGCTGGTAGATTTTCATCTCCCCTGATGTCCATTGATTGCCCTTGCAAGATGAACATGCTGTATTTTTGTATTTTTAACGAAATCCAAATCCCATGGACACTGTTCAGAAAACGGTCCAAATCCCATGGACACTGCTCAGAAAACGTCTACACAGGTTAGGAAATTCTCTTTGCAAGCTGATGTCTACAGATCCGACAGTTTTTATGCAACATTTGCATTAGTTTTGGCTGCAGGAATGAATAATGATGGAAGTTATTTCCAAATATCAGTTTTGGAAATGGTTTCTCAAAACCATGACTTTCTTACAAAAGTACTTCCTGTATCACTTCTTATTGAAATGTCACCTTTACCTGGATAGGACAAATTATGAGTGCATTTTTTTTAAAATATCAACTAGGCAGTACACTGCTGATAGCCTCCTGTCACCACAGAAGACATCACCAAATCTGAGACTTTTTGTTAAAGAAAGTTCATGTCCATGTTAATTTCAACAACTCTTTTAACAGACCTTGCCACTGGTGGCCAGCAAACCTCTGTGCCATATAAAAAGAAAATTAATTCTTTCATGGTCACTCCCTATTTAAGTAGAAAATACTGTCAAAACCATACTATTTAAAGACCATTTTTATAAAATTAACTTCACTGATGACATTCTGTAGCACTTCATGCACTTCTGGCTCTGGTTTCTTTGTTTATGTATGAATGAGGCAGTGAGTACATTTCATGTGTGGTAACATCTCTGCAAGCTTACTCCAGAATCCATTTTCATCCTAAAGCAACTGCTCCATCTATAGGTTACATTTCCAGAGTTTTACTTAAAAACAAATGCTTTTATTATAGAACTCATGTAATGTTGTGGGCAGATCTTCTCAGTATACTCCTCCTTTAGCATCTAACAAGAGAGACTGCACAAGTCTGACTCAGCAATACCACATGTGCCAAAAAATTCAAATTTTTGGGATTCAAATATGGTGTCAGGATCTTGAAAAAAATCAGAAAAAGTGCTCTGATTACCCCCCACAAGTGAGACCTTAGAGCACCTTCCAGTACCTAAAGGTTTAAGAGAGCTGGAGGGACTTTTTACAAAGAGGGGGAGTGACAGGACGAGGGGAATGGCTTTAAGCTGGATGAGGGCAGATTTAGGTCAGTTTTAAGGAAGAATTGTTCCTGTGAGGGTGGGCGGGCCCTGGCACAGGTGCCCAGAGCAGCTGTGGCTGCCCCTGGATCCCTGGCAGTGCCCAAGGCCAGGCTGGACACTGGGGCTGGAGCAGTCTGGGACAGTGGCAGTGTCCCTGCCATGGCAGGGGGTGGAACAAAATGGTCTTTAAGTCTTTTCCCACCCAAACCATTTTGGAATTTAACCAGTATTAAAAGAACAAGTGATTATTCAGGTTTACCACTATCCCCTGGAGGACTGTAAATATTTTTTAACTCCCTTCTATGCTGCTCATCTAACTGTGGACTGTGGAAGGTATTATTGCCCTGGCCCTGCACCCTTCAAAAATACAAGCACACCCACATCACTTCCTACAATAGTTTCAAGAATAAAAAAACTGTTAAAAACACTCTGTGTGATATCAGATGTATTACAGATAAGGGGCCCACTTCCATCATTAAGAAACAATTTAAATCCTTCCAATTAGCCTGGAGAAGAGAACTGCAATTATGATGATTGCAACTGGTTTTGTAGTGCTTCAAAAGACATGAATTAAGGTTTTTGTACCTAAGGTGACAGGTGTAGCAGCAGCCTCCCCTGCTGTGCTTGGAGGGGGTGTGCCAGGTGGAGTCGTCTCTATCCCACTCTCTTCCATCATCTTCCTTCAGCTACAAAAAGCTGTAAGGGGAAAAAAAAGCATATCAAGAGCATCTTGAGAAACAAGGGAAAAGATTTTAAACTCGAATGCAAAGGCCACAACACAGTTGTTTACATTCCTGAACAGAGCAGGTAATTCAAATGCCAACTCTAGGAAGAAAAAAAAAGAAAACCACTGACTTATCTCAAGTACAAAATTATCCAGTGTGTCCCCCTTATCCTGTATCTTCTCTTTATTTTTAGCACTGTGATAATACCTCAAATTCCAAGCCTCTTTCTAAAAACCTTACTGTGCCTGCCCAGCTTCTGCTTCCAAAACATAGTGGTACTTAGAAGAGTAATAATAGAGAAGTAATTAAACACCACAAACCCCAAATCCCATTACAAGAAAAACTTAACTACAGGGTACAATCCTGCTGCATTGCTGAGCTGAAGTAATGCAAACCAAGACCTGTTACTTCCAGCATGATTAAAATTATACTGAAATTAACTTACACCAAGTTTTCCAGTATAGCCAATTCCTGTAAAATCCATACACCACACTTCTCTGGTGATGTTAACAGAAGTGGAAGTAATTGAAGGCTTTGGATTTTATTTTTAAGGCCAGAAGAATCCTTTGACATATTTCAATAAACCTTTAAAATATACTACTTCTAAAAAATTAACCTATATGCTCATTCAATGATATTAAGTTAATGTAAAAGGTCTTAGAAGAAGAAAAGTGGAAAAAAGAAGATTTTCATGAACACCAGACAACTTTCATGCTTCAGTGCAGCAGCAGCTTACAAAATGTCCTGCTTCCTCACAAGTCTGGTAAACTACCTGTACCACTCCCCGAGGTACAAGTCCTTAAGGAACTTCTACTGAAATCAAAGTCTTGTATAAAGTAATTATCTATATATAAAAATAGATAGGCTCAAATAATTTTCCACCATATCCATTACATTAGTGGCTACTGAGCTTATTTCCTTTCAGAATTCACAGAGGAAAAGGCTTAGATAACATGTTAAACAAAATGCTCACATGTATATAAAAAAGAGCTCCACTTACAAAAATGGTGTGGTTTTCCTCTGTTTAAAAAACAAAAGTAAAAATTCTCTTCATTCTCTCATCATTGTCTAAAAGGTATATACAACTCTTAGTTAAATGTAAAGGAAGAATTACTATTATTACCAAACTGAAAAACCCAGACAGCAGGACATCAATGTCAGTCTTGACAAGTGCACTAAGAGTTTCAGAAACAAATGAAAGCATCGAAATCACAGAGGAGAAGCCACAGACCCTCTGACAAACTAGTATGATCTGCATCAAGTGATTTAGGATTAAATGCTTCAGCCCAGCCGTGGAAAGCAAGTGAATGTGGCTTATATGCAGCACTCTTCAAGAAATTCTTATGACAGATGGATTTTGGGTTCTGAGCATCTCTAATTCACTTAAAGGCTTCTCTTCAGGTGGGATGAAAGGGTCAGCAACTGCCTGGTGGGGAACAGACTGTCCTTGCAAAGTACATCTCATCATCCTGTAAAAAAGAAATGCAGACCCTTACATTAAACTTTCCTAAGGGCAAGAATTTGCAATTTAAGGTTTTTGACTTTTAATCGATCTACAGGAGTTTACATTCCTCTGCACAGAGGTATTTCTTAAGTTATTCTTTCAGCTATACACTGCAAAGCAGTAAAGAATTTTCCATTGTGCAATTAAAGTAATCACTGACCAAAACCTAGAAACATTTTTTTGAGGCTCTTCCAAGCTGCTGCTTGATTTCACCCAATGCCATGATTAAAAGCTGCTGAGAGGTGCTTACTACTTAAAATAAATTCTGTGGCCTTGCAGAATGACTGGTAAAGTTCCACAGAGCAGCTTTCCAAAAATTCTGTGCAAGGATTTTTCGAAGTTTGAGAAACTTATTACAGTGGTGGAGCTGGGGGGAGGGAGAAGGGGCAACCCCCCAAAAAGCCACCGGACATCTGAAAAGTCAGAAACTAGCAGAAATAAAAATAACTCTGCAGCTGTTTTTTGCTGTTAGCTTCGCAATAAGAAAGAGTAAGAACAGAAACAGTAATCCCAAATGTGCAAAAAATCATGTCAGTTGCTGAAATACGATAAAAATTCCATTTAGAACTGACTTAAATGATGTCTGGACTAAAATGGAGCCTGCACAAACAATAGCTTTCTGTACACTGATTTTTAACATGATCCAGTTGTGGTTTGCAGGTACTGCATTATGAAAAAAGCAAATAATTAAAAAAAAACCAAACAAAAACTAAGGGTAAAGACCAGGCAGAGGAATAGGCTAAAGGAAAGCAGAAAGTACAATGGGTAACTTGAAGCTCAAAGCTCACAGTAATGAAATAACCCAGCACCACCGATTATTAAAATGATCCTACAGGATATTTATGAACATAACTGGCCTACCCAAAAACCAGCTGTGTGTGAGGAAAGGGTGGAAGGGAAAAAACATGGAAAAAAAGACCCAAGAAACCCATTAGCAGTGTTTAGTCCTCAACAAAAATTCCAGTGAAGATTCCCAACTTCCTTCAGGGGAGATGCAGGGGAAAAGTTTCACAGCAGGATCAGCCTACAATTCCTGAATGACTGCTGGATGCAGAACTGGGCTGTCTGTCCAGTGACTTGAGAAAAAACCTGAAAGTTGTAATAATAACTCTTCATCCTCCAAGCCACAAACACATAATTTGCAACAGGCAGCACCTAGAAAGTCAGCCTAACTTCTAAAGGAAGCGACTTTCGTGCCTGACTGCAAATCAGAACATTTTGGTTTACCAAACTGAAGAGGCAAAGGAGGAACACAGACAGGGAAAGTGAAGCACATGGTGTAAGGTGAAAAAAATATCAGTACTGCCATCTAGTGATTTTTTACCAGAAAGTGCAAATTTGATAATGCCACGTCTTGCTAGGAAAAAAAAAACAAAACCTGGTTTGTCTTCATATGGAAATTAAAAAGTAGGGATATGGAAAAGAGAAATAGAGAACAAATGTACTTCCAGTTATCAGTCATTCTTAAAACAAACCCTTTGGGAAGGAGAAGCATGAATTTTGTTTGATTATCTGGTTAAAAAACCCCCTTTTTCAGTACAATGAAAATACAATAGGGATGATGCTAAACCCTCATATCACACAAAGAAAATACAGTAAACCCACAAGGTCTGTCTCTAGAACTATTTCTATTCATTCTCACCAGCTGAATCTCATCCATTAACTTAAAACCAAATCTCAGCCATTAACCTAATTCCCAAACTAGGGAATTAGGCTGTATATACTGAACAAAAAACCAGGCTAAAATGCTGACTGAATTTTTAACAGGGCTTGTGCTAAAAGCAGGAAGTAAATAATTTGATTTAGAGATTAGCATGGCAAATTATTCATCTTTTCACTTTAGTTTAATAGAAAGCAATTACATTTGTGCTAATATTTTGCAATAATATTAACGACTTTACCACACTTCAAAAGCATTCTTCAGGTTATTACTCTAAAATACAGATATTCACAGTTAATGATAAGATTACCTACAAATGGAGATTAGCAAACTTCATGTGGATAAAAACACATTAGCTAGAATCAACTATACTTCAGAGTTTATAATGAGGTGTATTTTCAGTCATCTTTAATTGATCCTTTCTTCTATTTCATTAGGTGTCCTGCTAATAAAAAAAAGTGAAAACCTAAAACAAAAAAAACAAACCAAAGCAAACAAAAATAAATAAACAAACCCAGAAACCCACAAAAAGAAACCACAATATATTTAAGCACACTAGGAGGAGAAACTGCTCTCTAAATAGAACCAAAAATGAAACATAACCACTAAGCTGGAATAGTAAATTGAAATGCCACTGGACCTTTTGACTTTAATCACAGTAGGCGTAACTTTTAATTAAGTTTTGACATGCTGCAGACACGTGGCTAAGCACACGCTGACAACTGTCCAGAATAAGGTGCAACTAACACCTACCAAATAACAACACTCTTCAAAAACTGAAACCAAACCACAACTGGACCCTGAGGAAATTTAAAACTTTCATCTGAAAAGTCCTTCATGGTGTGGTGTTTTTTGGATTTTTTTTTTTTTTTTTTTTTTACACTCTTTTTNTTGGGTTTTTTTGGTGTTTTGGGGTTTTTTTCTGGGTTTTTTTTTTTTTTTCCCCCACTTTAGAAAGGGAGAACATTAAGGGATAAAACTTCCTTCAGCCTCTGGTCTGGAAAATGCAGGCAGGTCCCAAAGGACACACGAAGCCTCAGTGAAGCCAAAGAAAGTGCACAGAGACCATCAGTTCAATCACCTCGAGTTGAATGACTTGTTCCAAAGTCTTAAAGAGAGGTAATCAGGAGAGGGGAAAAAGCAACACAAAAATCCCCAATAAACCAATCCCCCAGAACTCCCCCAGACCTCTGAGACCTTGGGCTCTTTACTGATGTCATACCTCGAACAATGCACCTGTGTGTGAGGTCATCCCTTGACCTGAAACTGAGGTGGCAAATAACTTTTCATGATT
>VWZP01000968.1:0-30696 GCA_013396995.1 Dicaeum eximium | reverse complement strand
TGCAGCCTGTGTAGGAGCCCATGCTGGAGCAGGGGGATGCCTGAGAGGAGGCTGTGACCCTGTGAGATGCCCGTGCTAGAGCAGGGTCCTGGCAGGGACCTGCAGACGTGTGGGGAGAGGAGCCCACACTGGAGCAGGTTTCCTGGTAGGACTTGTGATTCTGTGAGGGACCCACACTGGAGCAGGTTGTGCCTGAAACCGACCCCGTGTTAAGAGTGATCCATGTTGTAGCAGTTTGTGGAGAACTGTAGCCCTTGGGAAGGACCCATGTTGGAGAAGTTAATTGAAAACTGTCTTCCATGGGAGGGACCCCATGCTGAAGCAGGGGAAGGACTCCAACTCCTCTCCCTGATCAGTGGCAGGAACAGTGGATGATGAACTGACCATAAACCCCATTCCTGTTTCCCTGTGCCACCAGGAGGGAGGAGGCAGATCTGAGAAAGTGGGGGGAGGGTGTTTTTAAGGTCTTATTTTACTTCCCATTATTGTGCTCTGATTTTGTTAGCAATAAATTCAATTAATACCTCTAATTCAAGCTTGTTTTGCCCGTGATGGTATAATATGAGTGATCTCTCCTGGTCCTTATCTCAACCCATGAACCCTTTGTTGAATTTTCTCTCCCCTGTCCAGCTGCAGAGGGGAGTGAGAGAGAGGCTTTGGTGGGTGCCTGGCATCCAGCCATCTTACGTTAGCATTCTTTACAAAGATACGTTTGACAGAAGATACCCTAATGATGTCCCAAAGAGGTAACCTTTCCACTCCAAGGGACTACTATTTGTCTCATTGTGATTTATGTCCCTTTTGGATTCTGCAGGGAAGAAGGAGGATATTCTTCCTGTAGTAGCAAATGAAATTGGAAAGGTAAAGGCCTACACTAAAGGTAGAAGCCATACAAATGCAGTATACCGCAGTGTGTTTCACAGGCTATTAAATCACAAAGAAGGAAGTTTGAAAATACGGAGATGCAAATTCCTTTCTGGTGTTTTTAATTGGGGGAAGCATTTTGAAAATTTTTGCTGTATTACCAAAAGCTGTAAAATCCATGTCTTCTAAATTTTCCAAAATATTCTCTATTGAAGCAGCAAATCTTTTGAAAGTAGAAGAATCCATCATTTCTGGTGAAAAAGAAATGTATATATAATTATTCTATATACAAAACAAAAAATACAAACTATAGAAAATAAATATTCTAAAATTACCTTCAGGTGTTAGTTTAGGTTCATAAGCTTTCCTCTTCTTTTGTTTTTCTTTTTTCTTCATTTTTCTAGCTACTAATTAAGAGAATAAAGGATTGTTTACACTTTTTATGCTTATATTCAATATTGCATGCAAAGATGCTTATTTTGAAATGTTTAACATATCCTTTAAAAATGCACTAGTATTATGGAAGAAATTATTTTTTTTAAATAATCAGTTACCCTCACTGAGACTAGGAAGAGGAGAATAATCATCCATCTCAGAGTCATTGGGACTGCGATTACGATAACGGCCACTACCAGAAGTCCTCCTTCCTTCATGACAATAACCACTTCTCCTATGGTCACCAGAACTTCTTCTATCATGTTCTTCATACTCCCAAGCTTCATCTCTATCCTTTTTATGTCTTTTACGAGAAGCTAGAAATAAAATGCATTTTCAGTATAAGGACAAAAATTCTATTTTTAATTGCTCAAAATGATACATTTGCAAGTTAAACACTATCATATAGACATTCTGTAAAACAAGCAAACACTCTGAAACTATCATATTAAAATCTGTTATGGCATTATTCTAACAATTTCTTTTGAATTACATGAAAAAAGTACCTAAAACTGAAAAAGATGAGCAAACATTAAAAAATAAAAATTTACAGGGTATTTGTCATTTTAAAGAAAGTCAGGAAAGTAGAACAAATCAAAGTAAGTTGCATCCCTTCATAAGAGAACACTAAGGTTGTCTAAATTCTGACTATTATTGGGTGTCCGTGTTCCAATTCAGTGATTACTTTGCCCATCTAACACATTGAGTTCCAAGGAGACTTCGTAATCTAGTTACTTAAAGATATTCTGTTTTGCCAAGACAACTAAAATTTTGTCTTGATATATATTGCAGGAGATTCAGTATAAAGGAGAAAGCTGGAATCACAGTCCTGGGCCAGGAAGCAAGTATGTACCACAGAAGGTTATTAAAATTAGTTTTCAGTCAGGACCAAAAAGCTTTGCACAACTGAATGTTGAAAAACTGGGATAAATGTTCTATACAAAACCAGAAACTTGATGGAAATAAAGTGTGTGTTTCTTTGTTTTCAAATATAGTCCTGAAGGGCAAAGAGTGCTTAGATCTAATAGAAAAAGGATATGGAGAAAAGAGGTAATTTCATCCATTAAATCAGCCAACTCTCCATTATCTAAGGTAACAGGAAAGCAAAGAGATGTCTGATGCAGACTTTGCTATGAAGATCAAAATGGCTCCAAAACATTACATTCTAGACTAGAAGAGTTTATTATTCATGTCAACTTGCATATAACAGCCCTGACATCTCTGTGTCTCTACCAAAGCCTCCTGAAGTTTAGAGAGGTATGACTGTATAGCGGGTTGTTTCTGAGCAAAATGGCTCCAAGCATTCAGACAGAACTGGAACAGAATTGACAAGTTCTTTCCACAACCCCAGTTTATTGAGAAGAATAGGAAACATACCAGGATATAGTCAATAGTCAGCCCAGGCTCAGAACTAATGAAACCAATATTGAGTGAGAGGTGATACTGATGCTCTGCACTGCAACCCTAGAGGGCTTCCACTTTTGAAAACTTCTGTACAGAGGTGGTTCAAGTGTTAAAGGCAATAACTTAGTTCATGTTTTTGAGCTATTCTGCTTATGGATCAGACTTGCTTCTGGAGGCAGTACAATCATGTTCACAAGGCCTGAGCTATTAACACTCAATTTTAAAATGGTTGAGATCTAACTGCAACTGAAGAAACAAATAGCTGTCTGGGATAACTGAAGTGAGCATATTGGAGAAGAAAAGTAGGGGGTTTATGGGAAAAGACTTTACACATCTTAACTGATTCTTTTCCCCCATGAGACAGTATTTTGTGGAGGTATATTAAATGTCTCCACAGTTTACAAATTATCAGTATCAATTTATGCTCCATAGGACAAATTCTGACCCCAGCTATATCTCCATGAGAAAAGTAACTTCCAATATTGCTTTCCAGCAGAAATTTAAACTGATCAGTTTATCAATGCTGCGCAACAAAATAGAATGTGTTACAGTTGTGCTGGCTCTGCAAGGCAAATAACATGAACATGGGAACAGATATTCGCAATCAGTTATTGCTTTACAAAGTTTATTTTGAAGCAGATAAAAATGACTAAAATGTAAGTACTAATAGTATTTCAAGAGTTACTATTAATTTTTATACATAAAGACTACTCAGAATAAAACATCCAATTTCCTTCTAAACTTTGCCAAACATTTATGCAATAACACAGTTATCACTCATTGAATGAGATTTAATCAATTTTTAATTCTCATAATTTAATTTAATGAAATGCCCTTTCTTCATGAGATACTCAAAGAAATTTATCTTCTATAACAATAACTATTCCATATTTTTAGAGTTCAATTTTGGACAACCAAAAGAATTCTGAAATACATATTTGTAACACTACAGAACTATTCAGTGTACTTGTCACAGATCTTTCATTCTCTTGATAATTTTGTCTTGTTTTACCTGAATTCAGTTTTACAGTATCCTTTGACAAATATTATAATTTATTTTTGAATTGTTTAGAAAGATGACCAGATCTCTTGAGTGGATGTAATGAACCTAGAATCCCTTAAAGCATATAATTACTGTAAAAGTTTTCCATAATTTACTTTACTCCACATATAAGAATTTCAACAGCCACTGGGGCTTATATGTACTACTTACATTCAAAAGCTTCTTCACTGTCATTGTCTTCATCAGAACTGATTTCAGCATATTTTGGTTTCTCATTAACTGTGCTACGCTTGCGCTTGTTCATTTTCACACGTTCACAAAGTGGCATGGTGGATTCAATTTCTGCCAGGAGATCAGGAGGTAATTCCTTTAACACTGACTGATCTATGCTACCTATTAGTGAAGAGTAAGAAGAACAAATGTGAACCTGAAGATAATAATAAAGGCTTAACACTACAGTCCTTTCTCAGGAACTGCTTAAAGTATATCCACTAATAAATATTAGCACAATGAGATATACTTGGATGTATTTGACAGCCCTTCCTCAAGGTGCATTTATTGTTCACACTGCAACTAGAAATTAACATAATATATTGCATACACATCTCCTTCAATAAAATATTTTGTTAGGCATATAAACAAATTCAAATTGGTGCATTTCCTTTGCAAAAAGACATTCTTGCTCAATTTCCACAAAATTTAGTCTTATTTTGGTTAATTCTCTGAATTCAGCAAGTTTTCTAACAGTGTATGTAATTTAAGGATTCATTATGCCTAATTAACAGTTCTGTTTATTCTCATTCAAATTATTTAGTGCACACAAGACAGTAATCTTTGTATTTCCAGCAGTTAGAGACAAGTTGTGGCAGAATCTGTGGGGTCTTATCCCTAAATATAGACAAAATCATTGACATTTCAATCTCTGCTTCCAATTTTTTTTCTTACCTCTTATTAGTAGTTTTATAATGCAACCCAAATTTTTGCTTGATTTTGTTACAAAGCATAGTTGAAATATTTTTATTTAATATAGAAAAACACCAAGCTGAAACACATTGGGTTTCTTTTCCACAGAGATAAATACTTAGATATCATCACATGATTCTCAGCACATTTTGAAACTATGATTAGGCCCATATAGTCAGTATAAAGGAATTTACAATCAAAATATTTTACAAGTGACACAAGAAAACCAAATTAATTCAAAAGTATTTCTTGGGGGTTTGTTTGATGTCTTATCTTTATTTATTAAATAACCTATTGCACAGATTTCAAGATTATTGGACTAAACTGTTAACCTTTTTCCAACAACAGAACAAAAGCCTTTGTCATAAGCGCCTCTCTCTCCTTCCCAAGAAATAGAGAGAAAATCACCTGCCAATTGCTACACACACACACACACACACACACACACACACACACACACACACAAAAATTCTCCAAGAAATCATCTTCTGGATGATAATTTACTTTTTAAATTACATTAACTATATCACTAATATAACTTTCTAAAATTTATTTCCATTTTTAGACAAATATTCCATCTTCTAATCCAAGTTTCGTTCCTCCCCCACTTTAAACAACTTTAACTGGAATTAGAAGAGCCTGAATAAGAGAAAATAGCTTCCAGCAATAAAATGTTTTTAAAGTCTCATATATTACTGGTTTCACATATCTTTACAATCAAACTAATGATCAGAACATTATTTTTCTGTAATTCTCAGGTATATTCATCAAGTCATCCCATTTAAGTGCATTTAAAAAAGGATTTAACTTAAAATACTGGGGTTTTCAAACTGATGCAGGAAAAGTTATTTGAGAACAGCAAAAGTTGTTCCTGCTTCCCCCATGCTGTAGTCGCTCTTATTTATTTGCTTTAAATTTCCATCCTTTGATAGTCACCACCTGACAAAGTTCTAAAATTCACAATATTGCTTTTAAAAATGCTAAAAAACATTTCACAGTGTGGTTTACTGTTGTATGAGGGGGAAGCCATTTATCACCATCGTGCCAGGAATGGAATGAGAGACTCTACGGTTCAGAAGGTGAGAGAACAAGCTTTATTATAAGAAGAGCCCCCTAAGTAGAAATCCAGCGAGTCTTTTATCACCAGACTCGCTAGGTAGAGAAAGCACCCCACACACGATTGGTGGACTAAGAGTAGCACACTCCGAAGGACAACTATTGTAAATAACAGGTGCAAAGAGAAATAATGATATCGTTTATAATTCTTTCCTCTGAGTTTCCCAGGCCAACCCTGGGAAACTTATCTCTGTTCTTTCTACAGAAGAACTGAGAGCAACCACAGTTTACCATGGTGCTTTGAAATTATTAGTCTTTGTGGAGTGGGCACTAGATTGAAGGTCATCAGAAATAAGACTGCGTGGACAGATCAGTTCCTCTGTGCGCATCAGCAGCTGACTGGATGCCAGCCAGGTCTAATCTCGATGTTGCATAGCCATATCTAAGCAGTGGTATCCCTACATTAATACTCTTTGCATGCCTATGTGGTGTCTGAAGAGAGCATACATTCAGCCTCAGACTAGAGGAAAATTTGCACATACATGTTCAAGACAATTTCTACAGGTAAAATTGCTAGAGGACCTCAGATCCTGGGTTATTTTAATGTGGATTCTCCATGCACTGTTGGTAATTTAATTGAAATCAGGGGGACAATACACAAGAGCATAAAGCTCATAATAGCTGCCAAATATAGCTGCAAGGAAAGGAACAAAAGTTGCATTATGATTCATACAGATGCTTAAAAGCTAGATGGGCTAGATGTAATTACACTATCAGGAGTATTTTTCTACAAATATATATATATATAAGCGTCTCCTAGTCTACAATGAAAAGTAAATTTAAAACCAGAATAATTGGTAACACAGATTGCTTGGAAAGGAAATAAGGAAACAAATCAGTAATGGATTGTATACCAATCTTGGCAAGAGTTCCATAACCAAATTCGAATTCAATTCAATTTCAAATTCAGTTTTAAAACTATGCCTGAATATTTAATGATGTAATTTTAAGATCGTGAACATTATGAGGATTTGTTAGAACAGAATTCATTCTTATTTTCCTTATACTGTGCACAAAGAACATATCAGTACGATTAAAAGTGATATATTTTAAGTAAGAAAACCCAAAAAACCCACTCATCAAAACAAGAAGTAAAAAATTACAAGCTACTACTTTCATACCTCCTAGGAATATATCTTCTTGCTTTCCTTATTGATTTTGCTCCAGAGGTAAGGTACTACTCAGTCTTTAAAAATAAGTCAATTACCACAGTGTTAATTATACATAAATGAAAAATAAAAATGAAAGTACTGTAAATATTTGGAAAAATAACTTTATTTCCTTTTCAAAAATTCTAAGTATTCTATGTTCTCCAATATAATTTCAACTAATGCTTAAACTGTACTCTCTCCTGTTACAGATATTTCAGATGACAGTATAAGCTTCCCCCTTTTTCTTTTATTAGGGAATATGAAAAGCTTTCTTGAATAAAGAAGGGAATAGCAGAAAAGAGAATAAATTATTGCAAAGAGCTCCATAATCTATCTATAAAGTGTTGTTGTCACATTGCTCCCTGGAATGAGTCTGCTGCATGCCCAGTTTCCTTAGCTGCTGAGGATTGTAAATAACCAAATCTACAAAGTGTTTTACTCATGCAGTACACAGGAGTTGAGCATGACTGCACATGTACGAACAATTCTGATATACATGGAAAAGGACTCCCTATCCTTTCTGAAGAATTTCAGGGATACTATATACTGTGAAACTTCAGTCAAGATTTTTAAAATATTTTACTTTATTACTTATGTTATTTTGAGTCAGGGCAACCCAATCTTCACTAGAAACATCTTACTAAATTCCATTTTTATAGCTCCATATTTTATAATAAATGTATTATTTGTACAGAGTAATAGAGAAATACTTAAGATATCCAGTTCACCATAAGAATCCAGTCACATGGCAACAAACTTTAGGTTATAAACCCCCCCAACTGTCTTTTCAGTTTACAGGATATCTTTCAAAAACATTTAAAAGACAATAGAACACAAAACCATTTGAAGGCATCTACAAAAACATGTATGATCAACTTAAGTTTTTCAATTTGTTTAATAAGTTTGTGAAGAGCTGGTACCTACTTTCCTGTTACTCTACTTTCTGAAAAATTTTCCTTGTCAACAAAATGACTCAATTTTTTGCAATGTGTGTGATCAGCATATATGGTATGCCTGAAATGGGCTATAGGTATCAGTGTTCTTCTGACATCACTTCAGTATACTCCCAAAGCTGCTGATACTATTAAAATAAACAAAACCCACAAAGAATGCCATCACAACAAAATCTTTGTTCCACTGTAAGGAATCACAATGCTGATAAACTCCACATTAGTGAAACTGAAGGATGAATCAGAGTAGCTGTAAGAACAGTTCCTATTGAAGAACCACATATATGAACAACCACTTCTTCAGTGCTTTTCTAAACCTATGCAATGCTGTTCATGACTTACTAGTTGCTGAAGGAAGAACATATTCTTGGTTTTATTTGATTGCTATTATAAAAAGATTTCTTAGAGAAGATATTCTAGAATTTTCAGCTGTTAGAGAATATCCACTGACCATCAAGATGCTTGTTGCTCACCAAGCAATCCTTGACAAAATATAATACAGCTAAAAACCAGCCAGAGAAACTCAGCTAAAAATGAGGTCTGTAAACCTCCTCCCATATTCTATTTTAATCTGGGAATCTTTTCATAGGGTTTTGCCATGTACAGTGAAGAGTTCTATAAATGTCTAGTGGATATAGTATTTCCCTTCTTCATGTATGGCTTAAAAAAAGAATGGCAAGGCACAGATCTAATTCAAAGTTCAGCGTTACTTTTTGTTCATAACTTGATGGATGATTTCAAGTTTGTAAAACAGTCTTTAGCTAATATTTATGCAAATCTAATCTTTAGAATTATCCAAAATAACTTTGCCTTGAAGTCAAATAGATGTCCCTGATTCAAGCAGATGCACCCATCACCAGAATGCCTTCAAGAGAGGTTGAACATAAAAAAAACCCCACCAAAAACTATAACATTATTTTGGACATTTATTAGATCCATTCAGTATGGAAAGCACAACTATATTTTGACACAACAATTAGTGTGTTCATATTCGTTTCACCTGGCTTCATATGGTAACTTCAAACAAGCAGCTACGGAAAAGGGGATGATGCTTGCTGATGCTTAGGTCAACTTTCCAGGATCAGAGCCATAAAATCAAAACCAAATCTTCTCAGTAATGATTTATTTTGCTTTTCAAACTATGGAAAACAGATGTATGGTTTGCATTTTGCTGTAATTTCCTATTAACTTACAAGTCATCAAGATTTGAAAATATTTATAAACCTAAACTATTTGCTACTTCCATAAGAGATGGTTAGTACAGTGGAAACAATCCATATCAGTTTGCTTATATGATTACTTTGAAATAACAATGACATCAAAATTTCCTGTTTGCACATACATCTATTGCAACAAATGAACAAGTGCTTGAAGAAAAACTGCCCCTGAAGATAATTTAAAAACTAAGATTATGTTAATGAAGTCTTTTGCATAAATTAGCCTCCCATAAATGCTCTTTTCTGTGTGCTAATACTTTGTAATAAGCAAAGCTGCAGTTAATGCAATTTCATATTTGTAATCTATATATACCTTGTATTTTAAAGTGCAAATTTTTCCACATATCAAGACATTATAGAAAAGAACACACAAGGGTTTAAGAAGGAACAATGACACTTGTTGGGGTGTGGATATGAATCTTAATTTTGTATTTCTCAGTGTTGAGAAATTTAAGTTTAGCCACTCCCCACATTCTGGAACTTCAACACTAATGAACTGCCACACATCTTCATTTTGACATTAAAAATAAAAACTTGCATATTACAGCTCAATTTTGCCCTCCCTTCACTCCTTTTTAGTCACAGAAGACATTAAATGCTTACTGGACTCTTCTTATTTTGCCAATGCTTAGTATATCCAGTCTTGCTGTTGTTCCCCAGATACCAAACTCACCTTACATGCCCTCTCTGAGCATTTAATAGAGGATGTTCCAGTGGTTTTAGGTCTACCTCCCTTATGGATGACTAGGTTACTGTCTAACTCTTTCAAGTAATTTTGGGTCATCATTATAACTACACTGATAAAACGTCCCGTGTCAGACATATATACAGGAAGGAAAGTAGTTTCTTTCTGGATTAGCTCAACCAACCTTCAAACTCTGCTAAATCAAATAAAATATACTCTTACTCCATAACAAGTGTCACCTTCTTGTTGTTGGATAGCCATATCATTGCAACTACAACAGCACAGACTCACAGCTTAATTCTATTAGAACCACTTGCGCAGATAAGGCTCTATTTTAGATTAAAAACTAAAAGAAAAAAGAGGGTATTAAAGTACTTCCCTGCTTGATAAAGATGTTTGGAAAATAAACACCCTTTAAAAATAGTTAAGTACTGTAAGAGTATAGCACTCAGGCAGTACAGTGTAAAGGGCCACATGACTACCTGTGATTGACAAATAGCTTACTGGTTAAAGCTGAAAATTTTCAGCTATCCTGTAGTGTGCAAATTTAATTACATCCTTTCCGTTGTACTCTCCCTTAAAGTGCTCCATTACGTCTTTACATCTCAGTCTGTGGTGATCAGAGCCCCCTGCTCACCAGCATCACACTACTCCAAATAATTCTGTGCCCTGGAGAGTTTTAAGAACAGAAGGGGAAACACAGGGAAAACACTATCCTTTTATCAAAATGGAATTTAAGGCATGAGGAAAGTACATCTGCGCATAAGACAGAAGTTAAACTTTTATCTCAATACCATATCATCAGCTGAAACACCATCAAGATGAATACTGCTGAAAATAATCTGAGTAGTCATGCATTTACTTTTCTCTTTCCCATTCTCTGCCTTAAGGTTTGTGGAAGGTGTGGAAAGTATGGCAGGAGCATCCCCTGGCAGGAGGGAGAGAAGTACTGTTCACAAGTATGTCCTATATAATTTCATAGAACCTGCTTGAACACATCTTTCAAAATAATTTTTCCTCATCTACCCTAATACTGGCACAAAGGGAAGGTTCTAAGCCTCGAGATAAGCAAAAGGAGAGGTTCAAGCTCTCTGGTTATATTCCAATCCTTAGCTCTGACTTTAAGAAATGGGACACAGTCAGGTTGGTGGGTCAGAGAAGAATCTGGACACAGAAACGGAATAATTCCATGATGTAGTAGATGTCATCATTACACATTGCTAAGCAGCACAGATTCAAAAAGGATTTTTCAATTGCACAAAGTACTCTTAGAAGAAAGAAATTTTTGGCAGAGGGAAGAGATTTCCAAAGAGCAGCCTGAAGGATCCAAAGATCAAGGAATATAGCCAATACATATTCTCCAAAGATTCCAATAAGCATGAGAACTCACTTTACATCGATATCAATGATTTCCTCAAGCTATCTCATTTCTGCAGCAACTATAGCTACGAATTATTTTATTCCTTATTGCTATTCCCTTATTTTATTCCTTATTGCTATTCCCTGACTTCTCATCTTTATAAAAATTGATAAAAAAAGGCTAGAGTAGTTTTGCAAGATACTTCACAAAAAATATAGCAGTATTCAGAGTAAAATGGAGCAAGATGAACAATTTAAATAAATGCAGTGCTGCACAAAGAACCTCACTTTTATGAATCTACTATTAATGCTTGTAATCTGAAATTTATGACTGATACATTTTCCCAACTGTGTATTCTGATTAATTTAAAAACTGAGCCATGTGGCAGCACCTAAGAAAAAAGATCTTCATTAAATATAATCAAATCAAACCTCAATTTTTCTTCTCATCAAACTCCTATATAATCAATAAAATACAACCAAGATCTTTGCAGAGAACAAGCAAAACAAATGCCATTATTTATATCTGTTTTGTGACTATAGGCACATCATCTGCTTTTACCTTGTCTTATCATGGAGTCTCACACTTTATCACTGAAAATATCACATGAAGGTACTCGTTTTACTTCTTCAAAGTAACTTAATTACATTAACAACAAGAACAAAAAATTGCTGCTATTTTAGCTTTTAATATAAAATACTACAGGAAATGCTCACAAGATATTTAAACAATAACCATATTTAAGTAAGCTTTATTTGATGCAAACAACTGTTGTAGGCACACAGCTTGTAGTAATTGGGAGTAGGACTGTGGTCGAGCCCCCTCCCTAATGGGCTACAGCTGTGTAGGACAGGTACCTGATATTGAAGGCAATGAGCCAAATACTGACCAATCATAAGACGGCATACAGGTGAAATACATATGCGATTAAATATATAAGGGGCTGCATTGAAGGGTAGGGAAGATGCTTTCAACCCTCTGAAGGAGTAGGTGCTTTCAGCCTTTCTGGATGCTGCTTGTGGCTCCATTGTCCCTCTGCCATAAGTGCTGGTCGTCTGCCACAAACAACGATTTGGTAATTTGAAGAACAAAAAAGGTCTCATCTTTGTCTTTTCTGTTCATTGGTAATATTACCATGAAGCCAAAATAAACTGCAAATTTCAAGTAAATAGTTTAAATTTTCCTACACAGAAACAGCCACTTAAAATGATTGAAAATGTCGAGCAACAGAAAAGTTAATTTATCAGAAGCAAATGTGAGGGTTTCCCTTATTTGTATTTTGCCAAATTTACCCTTTGTCTAGAAGAAAATTCAAACCAAAAATATTGATCACCTATCCCTGCACATATGCCAAGAAATAACATCCATATTTAGATACTTACTTATGCACATGAACAAGTCAACACTGCATATTGTAATATTAAACAAATTGCTGGCCCGCATTTTTACATATCGTAATGCATTGTTGCAAAAATAAATTATGCAAAATAGCTTCAGCTTTTCCCAAAAATAAGAGGAACCTGATCAATCATCCATACCTGTGAACCAAAGGCAGTTTCAGACTTTCAATAAATTGCTCTGACAAATTAGGTAATAAATTTCTATCACATGTACCAAAAAAATTTTTCAGAAGTGAACTAGTTAAACAATGCACTCCTAAATCTGCAAACAAAACAAAATATTTCAGATGAACCACAGAACAATGAAATTATTAGATTTGGTCAAGTTTACTGTTGCTGCTAAGGAGTAGATGTGCAAGAAGTAAATTTCACTCTTAGTATCAAGAGAAGACTTAAGAATAACTGTGAGAGCAAGAATCAAAATATTTACCTTAGTGGCAAAGACAAAAATAGGAAATAACTCAAACAACTTCCAGGCAAAGCAGTGTGCTGAAAATGTCTCCTATTGTACTGGTAACAGATCAACACAAGAAAGGACTCCAGTGTGCAACTGATGAATTCCTTCTGTCTACCATATATCAGTTTATCCAACATCTACTGATGGTAGCTTATCCAACATCTACTTCTGAAAAACTGACATCAAAGGCCCCAGAGAGTATGTACAATGCCCACACATCCCAGCACACTTTTTGGAATAGAAGAGATGCACCATACTTTAAAAAATCCCTGAAAGTGGGAACAATCCATGCTAGAAAACCAAAATTTTCCAAAACTATTGGATTTAACTGATGTTACTTAAATATATATATATATAAAATATATAAAAATATATTTTATATATTTTATATATATAAAATATATATAAATATATATTTATGCCTCTAATATTTTTCAAACTATGAACTTATTCATTCCAGAAAGGAGAAAAAAATTAGAGCTAAATGAACAAAGAGTATATTAAAATGGATCCTTTTGAATGATCCCAACATATCTTTAAATAGTTCTATTGTCACGAGGAACAGCCAGCTTCTCTTCTAGACTAGTTAAGTTGAAAAGTGGTAGTCACCACTTCCTCAGAAAAGAGGAAAATCAGGAAAATGGTATAATTCTCATGAAAGTGATATTTATTCTACAAATTCAGTTAAATTTAGAGTTTTAGGGAAGCTTTAAAGACTTCAGCTGTAAACTGTGTCTCGATAGCGACAGTAAACCATTACATATATCCTTTACTTCTCTGAAATGTGGCATAATTTACTCAAGAACTTCAGAGAAAGTTTTAACATGCTTGATCCATGTGGCAGTATATGCACATGCAAGATGCCAGGTGAGTTATTACTCTGGCCCTCCCAAATGCAAATGCAGTTGCTACCAGGAACTCTAAGAGTGATTCCAAATTTCAGATTTGTGGAATTAGGACATTCCCAATGGCTATCTTTACAAAAGAACAATCTGTAGTAAGCAATCTGAGTTCCAGGAAATATGTTTTTATTCCAGTTACTTCCTAACAGCACAGCTGCTTGCCCTACTGATTTCAGTAAGTACAACAGTATGCCTCTTTCAGCATCAAGAGATTGCTATTCTAGAAATAAATTTGAGTTGAACTCTAAAGTTTTCTTGATAAGTTAATGTCCATAAGATATTTTTCTAAAAGTTTTGTCAATTTTGTTTTTGTAGAAGTCCTATACATGAAGGATTTAAGCAAATGTTTAAAATTTATTTACACTCCTTTTTTGTCTAGTTTTCAGCTGCACCAAAAGATATTGGTGAGTAGCTCAGCAGTGCTGTCCAGAGGACTGTGAGAAGCATCAGAAGTTTGCTCACTGAGCCTTTCTTCTCACTCCTATGTAAAAGATGAGGCCTAACTGGTTACTCTGCTTCACAAGTGAGACTTTTCAGCAGTACTAGAACTCAAAGATGGACCATCACATTACACAAATGCTATGGAACTTTGCACTGCTACAGCCTGCCACTGACTACAAATTATAGTTATTATAGGCTCTGAAAAAGTAATCTGGAATTAAAAAAATAAACCAAACACACAAGCATAGAACACAGAAATATGTAAAAGCATTGTTTCAACCTTGTGACAGGATGATTAAGCAGCAGTAAATTTTTTAGCTGCACTTGTAAAAATATGAAGAGGACCTTTGAAGAAACGGCAAATCTTCACTCATATTTTAGATTATAGCAGCAGAGAACACAGAGACTTGTAAAGATCAACAAAAACCTGTGTTTAAAGTTCTGCACTGTACAGATAATGAAATCCTAGAATAACAATCTATACAATGAAGTAGCATTCAGCATTATATTCTGCAGTGAAATTATAACTTTTTTTTAAAAAATGAAGCCTTTTTAGCTAATATTTGAAGACTCAAAAGGTGTTTCTGCACAAGTCTTAAAAAACACACCCTGATTTGTCCTAGAGCTAAAATATGCAATTACATAAGTGGTGCTTTTTTTAGAAAGCTAATCCTTTAAATATATTGTAAGTCAACTCAAACATCTCCATACCACAGTTAAATTTTTCTCTCATTCTCTTATTTCTCTCATTCTCTATGGATGTGTCTACCTGGACCTTAGTAAAGCCTTGACACTGTCTCCCACGGCATTCTCCTGGAAAACCTGGCAGCCCATGGGTTGGAAAGGTGCACTCTGCTGGGTAAGGAACTGTCTAGATGGCCACGCCCAGAGAGTGGTGGGGAATGGAGTCATCCAGTTGGCAGCCAGTCACCAGTGGAGTTCCCCAAAGTTCAATATTGGGGCCAGCCCTTTTTAATATCTTCATTGATGACCTAGACAAGGGGATCAAGTGCAAACTCATTAAGATTACAGAGGGCACCAAGTTGGGTGGTTGTGTTGAACTGCTGGAGGGCAGGAAAGCTCTGCAGAGGGATCTGGACAGGCTGGAGCAATGGGACATGGCGAACTGTAAGAGGTTCAACAAGGCCAAGTGCCAGGTCCTGCCCTTGGATCACAACAACCCCATGCAGCTCCAGGCTGGGGCAGAGTGGCTAGAAGGCTGCCCACAAGGAAAAGGACCTGGGGGTGCTGAACAACAGCAGCTGAACATGAGCCAGTGTGTGCCCAGGTGGCCAAGAAGGCCAATAGCATCCTGGCTTGGATCAGAAATGGTGTGACCATCAGGACCAGGGCAGTGATTGTCCCTCTGTACTCAGCACTGGTGAGGCCACACCTCGAGTGCTGTGTCTAGTTCTGGGCCCCTCACTGCAAGAAAGACATTGAGGTGCTGGAGCGAGTCCAGAGAAGGCCATCAGAGCTGGGTCTGGAGCACAAGAAGTAGCTGAGAGAGCTGGGGGTGTTTAGCCTAGGGAAAAGGAAGCTCAGGGGCAACCATCTCACTCCTTACAACTCCCTGAAAGGAGGGTGGAGCTAGGTGGGGGTCAGGCTCTTCTCCCAGGGAACAAGCAATAGGAAAAGAGGAAATGGCCTCAAGTTGGTCTAGGGAAGGTTTAGATTGGATATTTGGAAAAATTTCTTTACAGAAAGTGTTATCAAGCACTGGAAAAGGCTGCCCAGACCAGTGGTAGAGTCACCATCCCTAGAGGCATTTGCAAGACGTGTAGATGTGGATCTTGAGGACATGGTTTAGTGGTGGACCTGGCAGTTATGGGTTAATGGTTGGACTTGATGCTCTTAGAGGCCTTTTCTAACCTAAATGATCTTATGAACTGTAAAACTGGTAACATGTTTATTCTCAAGACAGTTGATGAGTATAGCTATAAGAAGCAGCAGAGAAGGTATTCGTTGAAGCTCTGAAACGAAAGCATAGCAAACATGACCTCTTCATTGCAGGCACAAACTTGAAGGGAGAAGTTTAATGCATTCCTCAACAACATACATTTACATTAAAACCAGGATAAAAGGCATTCACAGATGTTAAAACCGGAAGCAAAAAAAAGTGCTATAATTCATTCTGACGTGCAAAAAACAGGCCATAAAAATTCAACATTAGACCCCTTAACAAAAATACTGTGAAAAAACTTCTATAACTTTCCTCTGAGCTAGAGTGCATATTTCAGAAAAATGTTCAAAGATCAGGAGAGAGTAAAAAATGTTGCTTCTTTCTTGGAAATGCCAAAAGGGACTGTTGGGATGGTTCAATCTTAACGATCGCATACTACAGTTTTTGCAGTCATATAATAGCCTAATGAACTTTCAAACCTGTATATAAAATTTGCTTAAAATGCTACTTGGTTTTTTTTACAGTACAATGCAAGGCTTATCCATGTGCACAATAACAGGATGATTTTAAAATTTAAAGTTTACTGAAACAATGTAACAAGTTATATAGACTTTCAGTATATGTAGCATTAATTTTAGCTTAAAATAAGTCGATTTTACTGAGTTTTATAATCAATGGGCATTAGTCCCTTAAGACAGAATAACTATCTAAATAGTTTTTGAACTACCTGAACTAATCTTAGTTTAAACTGGATTTCAGATAAATCACAGCAATGATGTTGTATGTGACAAAGCCAGGAGAACACGTTTTCTTGGGGAAGGATGAGAAAGGAGAAACAAAGGACAAGAAGTACCAGGAGGTGAAAGAAGGAAAGATAAAGCAAAATATACTAAGCTACATAGAATAGGAGGGATGCAAGAAGAAATTGAATAATGATGCAAAAAGGCAACCATAGAAAAGATTTGCTACAAACTATTAAGAAACATATCTTGAACTAAATAAAGAATGTTTATGAAAATCACATCTTCTAGTGTAGTAAAACAGTTATAAGTAAAAATGGCATGGAATAAAACTGGATGCTATTTCTCTCAATTGGAGTGAGGACATTGTGGAAATGACATGAATATTTTCTATATCAGTTTTTGAAAAATAGACCTTGGCTTATTAAGAGAGAGCTTTATGAATTAAGAATCCTACATTATGAACACTGGAATTTGCTTAATTATATCATAGAAAGTAGGCTACCAAGAAGCTGGGCAAAAAAAAAAAACAACTAAAAACACACATGAAAAGTCTGAAGTTCAGATACTTTCTCTAAAATCTGCATGGATGAACACTCAAAACTTGATTTGTAAGAGAAACATAGTTATCCTTTCCATGAAACTTATTTCTAGTATCATTGTAAGAATCTTATTCTAGATACAATAGCAAAGAGACTGATATCAGATTAAAACTTTTTTTCCCCCTGGAAACTATGTCCCAAGTTATTTCAAAATATGTAAGAAATATATGACTTTATAAAACACAAAATACACAAAAACACTGCAGAAAAGCTATAAACCTGAATTTAAAATGAATGCATTGCTCATGTGTGACACTGCTAGTAGAGTCATGCCAATTGGATTAGTCAATAAAACCTTTACACATTACTAAAATATACTATATAAATAACCACACACAATACAGAGTACAAAAAAGCCTACTTCAGAAACATTTTAGAAAGCATACACACACTGTATATAACTCTGAGGGCTCTAAATTTACCAGTTTTCTGCACATCGAATTGTGCGATTTCTATGTCTATCCTTATGAGCTGAGCTCCATCAGAAAGTTTTCCATATGCCTTATAATGAACATAAAACTTTCATCTGAATTCTTTAGACTAAGCTGACAGCAAGGATGTCAAAATTTTCTGTCTGACTCTAGATACCTGTTATTGTTAGAACTGGAAACTTTGCCTGTTCTGAATATCAAAAAGGGAGAGGGGAAACGTTCATATTTCCAGGATAAAGAGAAAATATTTAACAAGAAGGCTAACATTTTACAAATAAGCAATACTCATGCTGAATTGTTAAGTCTTTAAGGGTTAATACAATCAAGTCAGTAGAGACCAGACATAGCAAAATAAATTCATCATACAGATATCAACTCAGTACACATGCATATAAACACAGCTGTACATTCACAAATATTTCTAAATCAGTTCTTATCAGATAAACTTTGTAAGAAAACCTATTTTTTTTAAATTAATGAGCAATGATATACCTGGAACTGCATTTTTAAATAATCCAGTGTAGAGTTAAAATCCTCTCCTCTGACACTTCATCTGCCTATTTTTTTCTATAAACATACCTACATAAGAAATCTAAATGTTCTAAATGCTAAACAATAAAAAAGAACCCTGACCAGTTAGTAACATTGATTTCACAATGTGAAATTATCTACTTCAATCTGAAACCAAAGGAACTAAAATTATAGCATTAAGAATATAAAAGCATTAAATCTGCAGAAGAGACAATCAAATATCAAACCTACAATCTGTTATGAATAAATTCCTGTTTATATGACTAATTTGATAATGCCAGTCTACTGTTTACGTTTCTTTCCTCTTTCTGCATACACTGGACCATAGAGACAACACTATCTGTCTTGTCCTAAAGAGAGAACTTTTTAATAATCTTATTGTCACACAGCCTAAGGTATGGAGGCTTCCCAACAGAGCAGTATTTATAGTGTAAGAGGCAGATGGGGCTTTGTAACTGCCTTCTTATCCCATAATGTAGAAATATCCCTTAGAAAAAGCACATTTCATTTCCAAATAAAAAGATAAAAGAATTTTAGGGCTTGTATACATAGTATAACCGTCACTGACGGTTCATTTCACAACACTTCAGCTACAACAACTTAATTACAGTAGTACCATTCCCTTATACAGACACCTAATCATTCATATCGTAGTTATGTTTAACTAGATAAATTACCAGATTAAACTCATGTAATTGAAGTACATTTTAAGACTGTTTAGGTGTTCCCACATTAGGAACTTGCATTGGAATAAACAAATCATTTTAGTTACACTGTAACAAGATTTCCAATAACCACAATCCCATAGACAAATTTCACTTTGTTCCCCAAAATCACCATATAAGCAAGAGTATAAACTATCAAACATTTGTGTTTAATTTCTAGCCATAGGAGTAGCAAATCTAAAAGAACAGGAGTATACAAGATATAATGCAATTAACATTAAAAAAACTCCTTACCTTTATTAGATTTGGATGACTTGTTCTTGCTAGGTTTAAAACAAGAGCCCCTTGATTTATCTTCTCTATCCTTAATAAATTTCTGCACATCATCCAGTGAAAGTTTTTGAAGGACAACTACGGGCTTAGCTCCTTTATTTAGATCTTCAACTAGCCCAATCTTCTCTACTTTGTCCTGTTCACCTTTAAATTCAGTTTTCCTTGATTCCTGAGTGACATTGACATCTTTATCACGCTTGATTTTTGGAATGACAAAATGTTTCAATGCGCCAGATCTTGCCCCCAACAAATAACTGGGAAACTCTGCTTTATTGTCAGCATGTGCTTTATTACTATTTACTTTACTCTTATTATCATCTGTCCTTTGTTCATCCTTGCTGTTTTGTGATTTAAAGCCAGGTTTATCGGGTCTTGATTTATTAGAATCTCCTCTACCTTCCTGTTTAATGCGAGGGCTGTCAGGTCTTGATTTCTGATCCCCAGAAAAAAGCCTTTCCCTTGATTCACCAGACTCATGTCTATGTTTCCTGGCAAATTTCTCAGGTTTTGAACCATCAGATTTAATACCATGTTTAGAATCATGTTCATTTTTGTTTGAGGATCTCAAATATTCAGGTCTTCTGATCTTGGATGGATCTCCTCTGTATCTCTCTGACTCCTCCCTGTCCTCTGATCTTTGTTTGAGGCTATCATGGTCACGCCTTGGTGTATCAGAAACTGAGCGCCCATCAGGCCTCGGTTTTGTTGGATCGGGTCTACTTTCAGATTTTATCCTTGAAGGATCAGATTTCACATCTAGTTTATGCCTAGATATTTCTATTTTCTTATCTGATAATGGTTTACTTGAGTCCCTTCTGTTATCATGTCTATGTTTTGGCATTTCAGGCCTGCCTTCATTCTTCTGTTTTGGTGTTTCAGGCCTCTGCCTTATTTCCTGTTTGCCATTATTTTGTTTTCCCTCATTTTGTTTCATCTCCATTTGCCTACTCTGGTTTTGTTTTGATTCTGTTTGTCTGTTCTCATTTTGTTTCACTTCCATTTGTCTGCTTTCATGCTTGCTTTCACGTTTAGCTTCTACCTGTTTCTTCTCATCCTGTTTACTTTCCAACCGCCTGCTCACATTTTGCTGAAATTCCATTTGTCTGTTTTCATTTTGCTGGATATCTATCTTTTGACCCCCAAAGTCTGACATTTTCCTAAAAATCTCGGGATGGTTTTCAGGTTTAAATTTAAGAACTCCAACAGTGTCTTCTTGGGGAACACACAAAAACACGTCGTTATACTGCTTAATTTCTTCAGGTTTTTTGTTGATGTCCAAATCCTGAGTTACTGTTGCCTGAGAGTCTGCTCTTCCTGCTTGCTGCAGATCAATACTAACCATCAATGCTGGCCTTGCCCCATTTCCTGCAGAACCTGTCTCCTGAGAAGCTGCTCTATTTCCTCCAGTAGCACCTCCAGCCTCTGGTGGTTTGTTTTCCTGTTTTCGCTTCTTCAGAGGCTTATCTACAAGTTAAAACAGAAAAATCACAAATGCTTTATATTAGAAGTAGGCAAATGTCCAAGCAAAAATGTCCATTCCCTTCCACCCCCACCAATTAATCTTCCTCCACATGTATGTGCACACAAACAACAAAACCCATTGAATTTAAAGCAAGAATAGAACGTCTCTAATACTTTTTTATGTATTTGTTATCAATCTACCACATGTGCCAATTAATCATTAAAAACATCTTCAAAACATATGAAATCAGTTCCTGTACAATTCCCAAGAGAACCATCTAATAAAGAAGCTGCAGTTATGTGGCCAAAAAAAAAATCATTTACAGTTGAAGCAAGTTTTGAGGAATACTACTATAAAAGATTCTCCTTTGCAGATTAAGCCTGGTTCATTATACATTAACTATGCAAGGATCTGCAATGATTAAGAGACAGAGCTTCTCCCTACTTGATTCAGTTGGACTTTGCATATATTGCAGCCAGGGAACAAATGAACAGTGACCAAAAATTATTAAAATAAGTCCAACACTCCATGCTCCTCTTTGAAACAAGGAGTATATCAAGAGTTGGAGTCCATACCATATTACATATGAATAAGTGAGGGGGCCACTACACACTTAAAAGCTTCAGTATTTTCCCCTTGCAACCATAATGCTTTTAATGGATGAAATAAAAAATTCAGTGATAATTTTATGTAGTGTCAAGAGCTTGACTCTACAATAATCCTTTCAGTTTGCATTTTAAAAAATATCATTACAAGTAGAATACAGAAAAATAGAAAGTGAGCCAACCACCCCCTCCTGTAATTTGGTAGAATTCATAGAAATTAGAACCACATGAAAATACCTATTAATTTGCAATACAACCTATTTATATTACCAACATGATACTCTAAACTAAAATTAATTTCTACCATGAAACTCAAAAGCTCTACCTGCACTAAGGCTTATATTCTCATTTTGTAGTTTGTCAATAAAAAAAAATATTTTCTCTGTAATCAGAGAATATGATTTTAAGTGTAAGTAATGACCAAACGCAGGTTGAAAATTCTATCAAAATGTCTAGACCACAAATAAAGTATAAGAAAAATAACTTATTTTGTGCTTAGATTTATGGTGCCTTTTCACCAGATGCAGTGAGCCAGCTCTCCTTTTGGGAGCAGGGGAAAAGTAAGGAGGATGCAATCAAGGGAGAAGGAATTAAATTCTTAACAAAAATACCCCCAACCTCTCAAATTGTAAACCAGATTATAACTATGACTTCTAATTTCCTCTATACTTGCAGAAGATTCTGATTCAGAAGAATTAAAATTTTTAAGGATCATCTCCAAAATTAACATTAGAACACAGTAACAAGTAGTAAGATAGTCAACTCCAGTGATGTGAACAGGTTAGTGTGGTTTTTTCCATCATTTTAATTTTCAAATCTATTTGTATATCTCTAACTTCCTAAAACTTCAAAATCATGTATAACATTTAATGTCTGGAAGACAGTAAAGACAAATACAATAAACTTCACGCAGAAACTGGTCAACTGCAAATAAGGAACTTTTCAAAGTAGGAACACTTGCCAACTTTATGATAGACATGTGAACCAAAATAAATCTGATCAAAGTGCAGGTTTTTAGCATGGCGGTTTTTCCTTTTTCTGTCCAACAACAAAAACTGTTGGATTCATATGAGAGCTTATATAAATTAACTTCCTTACACTACTTATTAAAACAAATGTGGGGTTTTTTTGAAACCTTCATACACTGACAAAAAATATTTTTCTCCCTGTGACTAAGAGGGCTTTGACCTCACTGAGCTTCATAGCAGGTCTTAGGAATGACCATGAAGAAGAAGCTTCTAAACGAAGAGATTTTAAATCTGATTATTTTTTAAAAACACATATACATTAATATACATACATACACACACACCACTACCTTATTTCTCAATTAAACTGTTGAAATTTTGAAACACAAATTGAGAAACTTGTGTTCTTATGAAAAAGTCAGTCAGTCTTTTCATTTTAATCCAGAAACGTCAGTCACACTGAAAAAGTCCTGTAAAGCTCTGTTGGTGGATCTAGCTTTTAAGACATTACTGTTACCAGTTATCTGCCCTGTCCCTTTAACTGAGGTTATCACCTGTAGCAGAAGGGAACACACATTCACATTTCTACAAGTGTGTTTCATTGTCTAGTGCATCAGATTACAGCACTAGTGAAGACGGTTTGCATTAACCTAACCAGACTGAACAAGCCAGCTAAGAACCAAGCAAAGGTTTTCTTCTGCTACTCCTACTATATGAGCAAGGCAAATTGTAAGGAGATGTGATGCCTTAAACTGGTGTAGCTAGATCAATGAAAACTCACCTTTCAGAGCCCTCATGCTTAGGGCTCTAAGATTAAACAATCAAAACAATTCAAGTATGACAAATTTTCTCTCTTGAACTTCCATGGGCTCAAAATACTGCTGTTCACCATCATCCAAAATGTCAAATTGTAAGTTGAGAACATATAAATAGATGGTTGCATCATAATTTGTCACATTCCCTATAAATAGAGCTCATTTGATGCACCTTCTTTGCTTCTCTTGACAACTCAGTACTGATGTTTAGTAAGTTATAACCACAACCTGTTGATATCTTATCTGAGAAGAAATGGGTGCCTTCAAAGTTTTCTTTTCCTAAATGTCAAGGTGATTGCAGATGGAGCTACAGATTATTCACAGATTTCTTGATATTTCTAGTGCATCTTGAGGGTGGTCCTCAGAACTAGACTTAATACTGACAGTTTTGCCACTATGAGAGTTCTGGACCTAGGACAAAAAAACTGACCCAAGTATATGAAAAGAAGCAAGTTCACAGGCAATACAAAACTATGAGGACTTGTTGACAGCCTTGAAGGCAGACAGGCCCTGGAGAGAGACCCAGACAAATGAAGGGGCTGGGCAATCATCAACCATATGAAGTTCAACAAGGGCAAGCGCTGGATTCTGCACCTGGGATGGGGCAACCCCAGATGTACGGACAGACTGGGGAATGAGAGGCCTGGAGAGCAGCTGTGGAAAAGGACCTGAGGATCCTGCTTGATGGCCTGTTGAATATGAATCAGCAGTGCCCTGGCAGCCAGGAGGGCCAACCATGTTCTGGAGTACATCAGGCATCACCAGCCAGTCAAGGGAGGGGATTGTCTCGCCCTGCTCTGCACTGGTGTTGCCTCGCCTTGACTACTGGGGGCAGTTTTGGGCACCACAGTATAAGGTAGACATTATGCTATTGGAGAGTGTCCAAAGGAGGGCACGAGGATGGTGAAGGGCCTGAAGGGAAGCTGTATGAGGAGTATCTGAGGTCACTTGGCTCGTTCAGCCTGAAGAAGAAGAGACTGAGGGAAGACCTCACCAGGGTCTTCAGCTTCCTCCTGAGGGGCAGCAGAGGGGCAGGCGCTGAGCTCTGCTCTCTGGTGACCAATGACATGACCTGAGGGAACAGCTGGAACTGTGTCAGGGGAGGTTTAGGTTGGATATCAGGAAAAGGTTCTTCACACAGAGGGTGGTCAGGCACTGAACATGCTCCCGAGGGAAGTGGTCACAGCCCCAAGGCTGCCAGAGCTCAAGGAGCATTTGGACAATGCTCTCAGGAACAGGGTGGGATTGCTGGGGTGTCCTGTGCAGGGCCAGGAGAGGGACTGGATGATTCTTGTGGGTCCCTTCCAGCTCAGGATATTCTATGAAAATATCAGGTTGAACTAGTGCATTAAAGGTAGGATGAGTACATAGTACCATTATCTTCATTGAGCATAATGGAAAAACTCCACTGAATGGGCACAAATACTTTTTTGGTTGCCATTATAGCTGCAGAAATATGAAAGGTGAAAAACACCATTGGGCTTTATCAAATTCTGAACTCACTTTGAACTATATGAGAATAATCAGTAGAGTATCAGAGAAGTGAGAAGAGCAATTAACCTCTGAAAATAGATGTCTTCGAGTCTTCTCTTTTACAATCAAATATATGCAAGTTTGCATAAATCTGTCTTGTTAAGGCATGAGTCCCAAGACCCCATAGGGTCTTAATGAACAGATGAACTTAGGAACTTTACAATATCCATTCAAATATTCTTCATAATCTTCAAGACATCAGCATCCAAGCTTCATCCACTTCATTCCGTAGATGACAGAATTTATTATCAGGATCTAGGAGTTGCAAAAATATCAGACTAACATTTTTCTTTCGAATCCTGCAGACCTAGGTTCAGAGCTTGCCACAGTTCTGAACAGGTAAGCTCACATGCTCTTGAGACCAATAAAGTGTGATCAGGATTTTTTTTGCCTTACTCTTTGCAGCAGTTTTTTTTAATAGAAGGAATATGTAGTAAGCCACAGAAGAGCTTTCTGACTATATTATAGATCAAGTATCCAAGTTTGTTGTTCTCAGATTCTTTTCTTTTTAGAAATATTATTCACTCCTCCCCCTTCCCTGCCTCCCAAGAACACAGATACATCAAAAATGTATTGACATTTTTTTCAATTACTTGAACAAATATATGACTGTTCAGAGTACAGTCTGATCCCAGTTGTTCTCCTATGTGTGTATTGGTTTGTCTTGGCAAATTTGCATGGACATTCTCTTTACATTGCAACATGCTCACCAAAAGGCAGTACCTTGGTACTCAGAGCAAGATGATAAACTATCTAATTCTAAAATATAGCAGAGATGTTCTGTCAAATTAAATGGGTCACTGTGGTGCAAGAAACAAAATATTACAGGAACCACAAGTTTGAAATGGATTTCCAAGCAGTTGTGTCTCACCTGTCCTGTTATGAACAGTATTCCTGGAGACAGGTTGTGGCCTTCATCTTTGGAAATATCTGCATGTCAAAACAATGAGTACTTTCAGATTTAGAAATTAATTACTGCAGAACCTCTGTGCAAAAACACATTGCACTGGAATAACCACAGATACCTTTGAATATATTTCTGATGAAACTGCAAGTCAATTGTGATTTGCAGCATATCCATGCTGAAAATGGATATACTTGGAAGCTGAGCAAGTATTAGGGACAGTAGCTGGATGACGGGAGCTGTATTAAAGAAGTATCTGCTTTCTTCCATTTAATCTGAAATCTTTCCAAAGCAGCAGCCAGAACACCACTAGTGCTGAAGTCTCTGATGTTACTGCTTTCTTGCAAACCCAATGATTGTCTTAAGCCTCAGATTAAACTTTTTCAACAAATTAGTATAATAGGATGGTAGCCTAAAAACCTCTAGAACTGCATGTCCTAGCAGATGGAAATGGGTGTTGTGTAAGTACTTGTGAAAAGGTAACAAACCTAAATAAGAACCACATGCATGGTTGCTGAGCTTTGTTTTAGCAGAATGGTAACACTCTGTTCTATTAATATTGTTTGGTAAACTTTAAAATCCAGAGATTTCTGATTTATCTTGAAGACACAACATATAAATTACCACTTCCTCATTTACACCTTGTAAGGAATTCAGTTAGAGACTTCATATCCAAGATGGATAAATGTGAATGTACTCCTCTTCAGAACCACAAAGATTGATCTTCTAACACTGAATTCTGTGTGAACCATTTTGATGACACCAGTATAAATTTTTGCATAACAACTAAGAGTGTAATATTTTAAAACTCTAACACTCTTCAGAGATTATTGGGATATGTCTCCACTAATTTAAAATACCATTTATTTGCATTATTTAAATCACCAGTGAATAAACTTATCCCAAATATACCAGTCCTAAGCAGTTATTACTTATTATCAAACCTTCCATTTCTGAACATCAAAGACAAGCCAGCCAGAGGCCAATTATGAGCTTATCTCATTTAAGCTAACAGTCAAGACTAGGAATTCTCAACATGTAACACATAACCATAAGCCTAAATAACAAATCTATGTTTACTGAGGCCTGCACTCTGCTGCCAGAGGAATGGAGAAAAATGCATTGACAATGTCAATAGTGGCATACCACTTTGCTGCCTTGGACTCCAGCTCATACTGGAGCTCCAGCATGTCCGGCACAACAGTGCTCAATGTTGGAGTCACTTCATTCAAGGCATGATAGTCCAGTCAATCCCCATTCTCCTTCAGATTTGCGCCCAGGCCAAATGGGACTGTTGAAGGATGAGTGGGTTTTGCTGACCACCCTTTGGCTCTCCAACTCACAGATCATTTTCCGCCCAGAGGGAGGAACCAAGCATTCCTACCTTGATATAATGTGAGGTTTGGAACACCACAGGCAGCCTTACCTACTGGATTCCCAGAACACAAGAGCTACCGAACCACCACTGGACCTTCAGAGGAAGACCAGACCCTTCTACAGGATCACCACTTCAACAGAACCACATTTATCATTTCAACATGACTGCAGCCACCATTTAATCAGACTGCTACCACCACCCTGACCAAAAGGGTGTCAGGTTGTATCCTGACTCTGTCAGTTTAAACCAGTGTTTTCTGCCTTTATCTTAGTTTTCCTATTAAATTATAGTTCTGACTTAGAATCTCCCACTGGTTTGTTTTCAAACTAACACATATTTTGGCGCCAAATGTGTAGCGGTCCGGAGAGAAGTCAGAATTACGATTTTGTATTAACAGAAATCTAATCACCATGATGCTCAACGTGTTTACATGGGTATTGTACCTTGCTTTCTATATTTTCCCACACATGGGTTACTATTTGCCAGCCGTGACACTCCATTTGAGACCAGGGAATGGTACAAAAATTGCTTTATTGGTTTATTATGTCTATAGCATGATAACCTCTGAGGCAATGAACATCATTTGGAATATATACTCAATTTTGTTTGCCTGTCCTAGTCTGGGCTGCTGTGTCTGGGGCCTCCTCAACAATCACACCCAGCCCCAAGGAGGAAGAGTAGAGAATGGTTTCTTCCAGCCTTTCAGGCCGAACACAGCACTTTTTGAACATATTGAGTTTCTTCTGGAAATCAAGGAAAGCATATTCTTGGTGTTAGTTTTGCTTTGTCTTCTCTTTATGGCCTGCACTGTGTACACCATGCTTGGTGTCAGGACAGTGCTTGGTATGGTACAGCATCTTCAGGAAGAGGAGGAGAAAAGAAGTAAAGCAATAGGCACCATGTCTATGTGAAGCATCACTACGCCAGGACAGCCCAAGCCAGTAGCAGTTGCTTCCATTCAGAAAAAGAAATCGAAGAGTAAATCAGTCTGCATAGTGACTGATGAAGAAGCGACTGGACCTTCGCACACAACAGAAGAGACAGAGCTGGAAATCATCACTCGGTCTCTATCCCTGGGTGAGTTGTTTGGCCTGCGGAGGGAGTTCATCTGCCCGGCAAATGAGTCTATCCTGACCTGGCTGTTCCACATCTGGGACGCCACAGCTAATGACACCATTCTCGTCCAGGCCAGTGAGGCCAAGTGAGGCGAGGCAACTGGGATCCCTCTCCTGGGGTGTAAGGGACAGATACCTTTGTAAAGAAGACCTCCAGGTGCACCAAAGAAAATGGGGCACAATGGAACAAGGTATCTGACGCCTGAGGGAATTGGCCATGCTGGAGATAATTTTTTTGGAAGATGAGAGATTCCCTAAGAGTCCAGATGGTGTCCAGTGCATGTCACAAATGCAGTTGAGATTCATGCAGCTTGGACCAGAGATATAGTCCCATTACCTAGTGATGCTGCATTGGAGGGAAAGACAGGACAAGGTGGGCGCGTTGGTCAACAAACTGAGAATTTACGAGGACACTGCTACTGCCCTGTTATGCATCTCATCCATGGAAACAAAGCTGGCTGAGCAAGTCTGGAGCTTGATTGAAGAGGGCCATCAAAAACTGAGAAACTAACTTAAGGAAGGAATTTACCACATCTCGTCAGAACCAACAAGAGTCTCTGCCATTAGGAGCAGACATCCCCCAGCCAAGGAGAGGGGATACGCTCCATGAGGTAACCTCTGGTTTTTGCTTCAGGAGCATGGAGAAGACATGAGAAAGTGGGATAGAAAACCCACCTCCTCCTTAGCAGCCTGAGTACATAAATTGAAAAGAGAAACATCTACCACAAGAAGCTCATCTAGCATCAATGCTGCTCCAGGCTCGCGTGGAGAGAACTCTAGACAGTATAGGAACAATAATATGACCTATTCTTTTGAAGGGACCTCAGGAACATATTTACAGGAGGAGAGCAATGTGTACCATGACCAGGATTAAAGGGGCCCTGCCTCTAGCCAGGTAGAGGAAAGGGACAATCAGATCTATTGGACTGTGTGGAACTGATGGCCTGGCACATCTGACCCACAAAAATATATGGCTTTGGTTGACACTGGCGCTCAATGTACCCTGATACCATCAAAGTATGTGGGAGCAGAATCCATTTCTATTTCTGGGTGACAGGAGGATGCCAGCAGCTGACCATACTGGAAGCTGAAGTGAGTTTAACTGGGAACAAGTGGCAGAAACACGCCATCATGACTGGCCCAGAGGCCCCATGCATCCCCAGCATAGACTGTCTCAGGAGTGGGTATTTCAAAGACCCAAAAGGACATAATTGGGCTTTTAGGATAGCTGCTCTAGAGACAGAAGACATCAGACAACTGAATACCCTGACTGGTCTCTCAGATAACCTCTCTGCTGTGGGACTTCTGAAAGTGGAAGAATGTTGTATGAGGGGTCACCATTTATCACTGTCAAGCCAGGAACAGAATGAGAGACTCCAAGGTTCAGAAGGCGAGAGAACAAGCTTTATTATAAGAAGAGCCCCTTAAGTAGAAATCCAGCCAGTCTTTTATCACCCGACTTGCTAGGTAGAGAAAGCACCCTGCACACTATTGGTAAACTAAGAGTAACACACTCCGAAGGATAACTATTGTAAATAACAGGTGCAAAAAGAGATAATGATAGTTGTTTATAATTCTTTCCTCTGAGTTTCCTAGGCCAAGCCTGGGAAATTTATCTCTGTTCTTTCTACAGAAGAACTGAGAGTAACTACAGAAGAACAACAAGTACCAATCACCACAGCAACAGTGCACTGTTGGCAATACCGCACTGACAGAGACTCTGTGATTCCCATCCATAAGATGATTCGTGAACTGGAGATCCAAGAGGTGGTCAGCAAGGCTCATTCACCCTTTAACAGCCCTATATGGCCAGGGCATAAGTCCAGCAGAGAATGGAGACTGGCAGTAGATTACCATAGCCTGAATGAAGTCACACCAGCATTAAGTACTGCTGTGTTGTAGGCACACAGCTTGTGGTAATTGGGAGTAAGGCTGTGGTCGAGCCTCCTCCCTAGTGGGCTACAGCTGTGTAGGACAGGTGCCTAATATTGAAGGTAATGAGCTAAGTACTGCCCAAACATCAGAAGGCACACAGGTGGAATACATATAAGATGAAATAGGGAAGGGTAGGAGGAGAATCTTTCGGCCCTCTGAAGTAGCAGATGTCTGCAGCCTTCCTGGGTGCTGCTTGTGGCTCTGCTGTCCTTCTGCCATAAGGGCTGGTCAACTGCAATACTGCTGTGAAAGACATGCTGGAGCTTCAGTACGAGCTGGAGTCCAAGGCAGCAAAGCGGTACATGACCATCAATATTGCCAATGCCTTTTTCTTCATTCCTTTGGCAGCAGAGTGCAGGGCCCAGTTTGCCTTCACCTAGAGGGGTGTACAGTACACCTAGAACTGGCTGCCCCAGGGGTGGAAGCAC
>VWZP01000967.1:511529-559308 GCA_013396995.1 Dicaeum eximium | reverse complement strand
AAAAAAAAAACAAACCTGAACAAACTGTAGTTTTTGATGTGTTCTTAAATTGAAAGTTAGTATGCTAGTCTAATTTAAATTATTAAAAACAAAACCAAGGAACATAGATCCCCAATTATTAGTTCACCTATAAGGAATAATCTTTCCCATTTTGCTCAACAATCCTTGGGCCAAGTGAAATTAGGAATCTTATGTGGTTTCAGTGGGTTTTTTTTGCATTTTTGTTTCCTGTATTTATTGCAGATTTCCACTTGGATACCTTATCTTTGATGGCAGCATGCATGCCTGGCCAGAACAGAACACCTTGGGCTCTGTTCCTGCACTTCTCAATACTCAAATGGGCACTGTAGGTTATACCTAGCATTTCCAACCTCATGTTGTGTGGTGTTATGATAATGTCCTTTGTACAGAAACCCATCATCTGCAGCAACCTCATCTCTGTAGTCGCAATAAGTTTTACATATGGAAGTGGCTGGGCTTTTTCTCTCTTAGAATAACTCATTCAGACTCTGGTAAGGTTGAGCCATTCCATTTTTCTCACTTAAGTTTGTCAACTTTTGTCTCTGAAATGGAAAACACTTGAGTTTTGTTTACATAAGACCCTTCATCATTGTTTTCATATACTCAGAGGTAGTCTTAAAAGCATGTACTCTCTAAAAAGCTCCTTAAAAGCTATCTGCATATCAGTATCTCTGATGCTGTGAAATGTTCCATGCAGGCATGAAATTGTTTGCATGAAGCACCTTGCAGAATCAGGGCCTTAATAAGTTGTCAATACTATGAAATGCTCTGAAATGAGAGGCTTCCTTTACGTAGTGGTATCCACAATAGCCAAACAGTCCGTGGCCTGTTTCTTTATGTGCTTAATAATTCAAAACAAAAAGACAACAGTAGCTTGAATTTTTTTACTGTTTGGATTTGGATCAGTATTTAAAACCATTTGCCACTCAGTTATTACCAAAATAACCTCAATTCAGATGAATTAGACTCACTGAATTAGAGTAATTTTTTCAAAGCAACCTGTATGACTTAAAGAGTCTTCGTTTTTAGAAGGAACATTAAGTGCTGGGCATCCACATCCCTGCAACTTCTATATGCTGAACTTTGAAATTGGTATTCACTCTCTGCAATAACAACTTAGCCAGTTTTGAAGATACATTCCTTAGTTCCTAGCTCTTCACTAATCACCAAATATTTCAGTGTGAATGTTTGTTTGATGGTTTATTTTAATTTTCGAAACTTTTCTCTTGTCAGTCATTCTAGTGCCATACTGTGCAGTTTCTAAGCAACTATTCTGAGAGGAGCACTTAATTGTGATTAATTATAAATGAATTTGTTTAGCTATGTTAATATGCCCAATGAATCTCTCTAAGGCTTTCTTGTCTTGGAGTTTTTCCATTTGTACAGTTGCCTCTGTCTTCCTTGGGTTTGGTCATATTTCTTTGTCATTGAACTTGTCCTACATAATTAATCTCATTCAGCCTGGCATTTGCTTGTAATCAATTCAAGGGTCTTTTCTTTGGCACAATTTGGTAATTGTGCAGACTCCCATTGTGGTGTTGATCATTTTTGCTTCAAATCAACAGATCATAACCAATTGCTCATTCCATCCAGATCTGCAAAGATCTGCAACATGATGCTGTGGTATATCCCAAGTGCTGAGGCGATCCCCATGGGAAGTTGCATAAACTATACAGTTGCTAAAAGGGGAATTAAAAATGCAGTGTTTTGCACATTCTGTGTTTGGTCAGACTTGCCAAAACCCTTTAATATATACCCCAAAATAAAAGTAATTTTGTCACTTGAAGTCCTAAACATGATTGTCCAGATCCTCAGTTGGTGTAAATTAGCATAGCTCTGCTGCCTTTGGAAGAGTTACGCTAAGATACAACAGTGATGATCTGGGCAGATGCCCTCAGCTACTCTCTTGGGTTAGCATTCATGTTTGATTGCCTTATTTAAATTTTTTGAAGTTACAAAATTCCTTGCATTATTTGGTTTCTTAAAATGGCCAGTCGCTAACTCGATTACGTGGTGTCTGTATTTGCACAGTAACATCTGATTTTGCCATGCAGTTAAGTTCATCCCTTTACTTTTATCTCAGTGCTATTGGGACTTTATGTGGCACACATTTTTTGCAGCACTGTAGTATCTATATCAATGTTTTATATCTCTAAAATATCCCATATCCCTCATAAACACCTCATCATAATCTACTTTTACAATATTTTTGTATTTTTCCCAGTAAGTGGAATTTATATTTGCTCATCTGCATGTAAAAACCGCTCTTCTACCCTAACACACACAGAATTTCCACTGCTTCAAAGTCTGTTGATTTCTCTCCTTCCACAGATAACAACATTGTGCTCTTTCAGCATGGCCTCAGTTGTATGAAACAACCTTAAATTTTGAGGAGTACTTTACCACTGGCCATCATTAATTATTTTTGTATGCTTGACTGTGCTTGCACTGTACTCAGCTTCAGCAGTACATGTTTTCTGTAATGAGGAGGCAGAGGAGGACTAAAGTATAACCACATTACTCTCATTAGGTATTATTTTTTGGACTGTGGAAGTCAAAAGGAAAAAGGACAGATCCTTCAAAAAATGAATCTGAATAAATTATATTTAATATGTAGTTTCCAGAGTTATAATATTGACATAGTTTCATTCAAACAATGAGCTGTAAAGTAGTCAGTCAGAGTGATATTTAAAATGCCTTCTTCAGGCTTCCAAGTTAACTGTACACCAAGAGGAACAGAACCTAGTTTCCAAATTTTCAGACTGCAAATTAATGGGAACGTCATTATGAAAAAAGATGATCAGTTAAAAGAACTATAATTTATTCAGAAGAGATTACATACCCAAGTATTTTTCTTCTGTATTAAATAAGAAAAAGATCAAAGCATACAGGTGCAGTTCATAAGAAAACCAAGTCATAGACTTTCTTTTCTTTTTTACAGCTAGAGAACTATTTTTTTCTAGGCCAGTCTGGCACTTTTCTTGAATACATGGTGCACACAAAAATTATTCTAAAGAAGAATTACAAAATCACAACTTACTGCTTTCACCAGTAAAACTATGAGCTTAGGGGGTTTTTGTTTTCTTGTATAAACTGATGATAGCTAAAAGAAATAAAATTACTCTGCATTAAATGCAATCTATTGAATGCTGTATTCAGAGTTTAATAGGTAGGTTTTGACTCTTATGATTGGAATCCCTATTTCAGTAATGAATCAGACATGATGTCAGACAATAGGTAAAGAATAAAAAAAATCTTCATTATTTCTTAAAAAATATTTGGATCTTTTTCTTTTAAATCCCAGAGTTATTCTTTAATGGGGAGTGAATTCAGTAACTGCTGGGCATTTCAAAAATAAGTTTTAATTTAAAAGCTGTAAATGTTGGTTATGCTAGACACTGCAGAGATATGCTGGACATTGCAGAGAAAAATCACTAGTTTTGTTCCCTACGAATAATACCTGTAAAAAAATTGTAGGAAAAAACTCCAGGGGAATCATAAAAATTTATATGAAAATAACGGAATAATTTTTAAAAATGATAGATCATGGGTTTCTCCTCAAGGCTTCTCCAGGAACCATTGTAGGTGGTGGTTTGTTTTCCTCTGATGCACTAATCAAGCAACATCTGTCAGGAAAGCGTAAGTATTTTCTACAAGTATAGGTATAATGAAGGAGGGGCAAGGGCCTTGCTTTTGGATAACACCAAACACAATTTTTGTGACTTGAGTGTGAAAGAATGAAATTATGAAGAATTTCTTTTCTTTACTTTTTAAAACCAACTAAAGTCTTATCCTCAACATTATCATTGACAGAAAAAGTCCTTTAATGGCTCTAATACTTTACTGAGACCTAATAGAAAACTTTTTTAAGTGATAGAATCATAGAATCACAGAAAAGTTTGGGTTGGAATGGACTTTAAAGATCATTTAGATCCAACCCCTCTGCCATGGGCAGGAGCACCTTCCATTAGACCAGGTTACTCAAAGCCATCCAACCTGGCCTTAAATACCTCCATGGATGGGGCATCCACAGCATCCCTGGGCAACTGTGTCAGTGGAACACCTCCCACTGTCTTAAGCTGGCTTTAGATCCAAGATTATGCTCTGCAACTTTGAAAAGCTTTCCCTAAGTAGCATGTTTTTAATGGAGTGAGAACAATATTACAAGGCCAAATTCCATGTATTCCTTATAATATTGTGCACTTCTTCCACTTGACAAAACCAGTTGCAGGTTGATACTGTCATAGACAGAGTCCTATCACTATTTGTTTATAATGAAAAGAGTATTTTTAAAGTTTAATTATTCAAGTATTGGTAAGGACATTCTTAACTTTTGTTGGAATTCTATTTGATACAATAAACCTCTGTAAATTAAAAATTACTGATATGCAATGCGAAATTTTCTGCAAATTTTATATGCGAAATTATTATCCAGAATACTATGTTTAATAATAATTTACTTAATTTCATTTTTATAAATTTTTGTGTTAATCTACTGGAGCCAGAGAAAATGTTGCTGATTCACAAATTGTAATAAGTAAACACACAGGACCACATATCTCAAATTTTTGCAAAATTCTTGTGAATGTTAATGTACCACAGACCAGATGTGTTTATATCTTCATATAGGGTCTTATATAATCAAGAACAATCTCAAAAATATTTTTGTTCCATCTTAAAATTCAAAAGGAAGTGGGATTGTCTTAAAGGCTAAGAAAAACTTCTTTTTATCTGTTCATGTCAATGAAGATACTTCTATTCAAAGGTAAAGTAAATGTAATGAATAAGATACTTAGCCGGGGTGATTTTTTCTTTTAAACTTCTCTCACCATGAAAAGGGGGAATTGGCTGTTTTTAAAGACACTGCCAATGGGTTACATTCTGTGCCAGAGATACAGTTGACAACTATAAGTACTGAGAAGTGGCAATATATGGGAGAGATTTCTGTAAGATGTAGTTTGCTGGATAACTTGTTCCACAGCTGACCTTCCTGTGATCCTGTATTCATCTTGAAATTAGTGGTTTTCCTATGTCTGAATGGGTGCTGAGTGGAATTACGCCTATCTCCACTTCATGCAAGAAGGTTAATAAGATGTTCTTCTTCCATGTCATGTATAGCTGAGGATCCCAATGTCAGAGCTAATCAAAACAGAGAATTTGTGTTGCAGCTAGGTTCCTGCCCCACATAATATTCTTCTAAGTCCCTGGCAAGGAGCTTTTATTTAGCAGGAATGGTTACAAGGATAGTGATTTCTTAAAAAATATTTTGGCAGAGTTTGACTAGAAGATGTAAACATTCACTTTGATAATAGAAAGCTATGATTCTTCCTCACCAGCATGGAAAAAGAAAAGTATTAATCAAAGTTTAGACAAGGTCTGTATCAACATTAACCAAGTCAATCAGAAATCAGAGTAAGGAGCAGTAAATATGCTCAGGGTTATTTGACTATGAGCACACTAAAACAGGAAGTGGTTTTGGAAAATAAGTTTATTGCTTTGAAAAAGTCAGAGGGAAACTTTCTTGTAAAAGTCATGTAAGGCAAAGTTAGCATCTCACTGACAGCTGCTTTTCAACCTCTGCAGTGCATGGGAGCTGTGAGCCCTGAGGTACAGCAGAGCCTGAGCACTGCATGCAGCCACATGGGGCCATTGTCCTGCACAGCCCTTATCCCTGCCTGGAATCCCTGCCTGGAATCCCTGCCTCCCTGCACTCTGCAGCTGCTTGGGAAACCACTCCTGCAGCTCTCAGACTGCAAATCTGATGTAGCTCTTTCCTGAGGTGTTTACAGGATAAACTAAGCTTACACTGCTTTGTCCTATGGGAGTTGCAGGAGAAGGAATTGTACAAAAGCATGGACTTTCTGCCTTTGTTAACTTTGAGAAGAAAGTATGGAGGGCCAAAGTGAGAAAAGACACGAGAGTATATCCCATGACAATGAAAAGCACAATTTATTCTCAAGTGCTCTACTTAATGATACCTTGGAACATTCATATGGAGCTGGAATTATTACTTAAGTGCTGTTCAATGCAGTCTCAGATTCCAACAGAAAAATGAACAGTTTAGCTTGAAACAGTTCTAATGGTCTTATCAGAGTTTCCTGCCCTCACTGAAGGGATGTCTCCTTTGTTCTCATAATGTGCAAACTGCCTCATCCACTCTGACAGGTTAGGGTGAAATGACACCAATTTCAGGTTACTGAATACTGCACTAAAAGCTCTGTTGTTTCTTTTACTGCTACCCAGACAGCTGCAGCATCCTTTCAGGGGGAGCAGGAAACTCAGAAGCAGAGGCAGATGGATGCCCAGAGTAGAAGCTGAGAGTATTATTTCGGGTACACAGTCCCTCTCACTGATCAGGATGTTTTTGTTGTGATCCACTTCATCTACCTCACTGAGAATTTCTGAGCATTCATTAACTCTGCAAGCTGGACTTCAAAATCATCACTTTCAGTTGTTGAGAAGAAGACAAACAAATACAAAGAAATACACAAATATTATGAATATATAAAACTATACAATAGATTTGCTGATGGTTGAAACTTGAACTATGCAGAAGGGACTTGAACTATGCAGAAGGGAGTCAAGGAAAAATGATAGTGTGTGATGTTTCTGGAATAGAGTCTCTAACTAAGGGCTGCATGTGTACTACAAATAGGAGGCCAAACAGTATTCTCTCTGATACAGCTTTTAAGATGCATTACAGAATTATAAAATCTTGTAGCCAAGGGTATGCAAATGTTAGCTAGTCTAATCTCCTGCTCAGAACAAGTCCAGTTGGAATAGGTTGCTCAGGACCTTGTCCAGTCAAGTTGTGAGTTTTGCCAAGATTAGAGTTCCCACAACTATTCCAGCGTTCTATGAGACTGATGTTTGGTTGGTTTTTTTCATTTATAATAACTTGGCTTTCCCATGCTGAATTTTATCCCTGTATTGGCTGTCCTTTAGCTGTGCAGCTCTGAGAAAATTTCTGTTATGCTTTCCCACACCAACCTGTTTGGTATTCACAGACAGCAGCAAAATTCCCTTACACTTTTCATAAGAAAGAGCAAGCTAACTTACTCGGTCTTGGATATCGAGTCCTTCAGGCCCAAAACCATCTGGCAATGTCTTGTAGCAGTGCAAGCCTGCACCTTAGTGTTTGTGGTTCTGAGAGTGCTGGGAAGAAAACTGTACCTTCCTAAGTGTTAGTTCATTACATCTGGTTTGTCTGCCCAGTGTCTACCAGCAGAGTCTTCCTCGAGGCAATGGGATGGAATACTTGTAGGGATAGCATAACTGTGGTAATGCCCAACTGTCCTTCTTGCAGACAGGTTCATAAGTAGACTCTCACTAGGCATTTTTCCCTTCAGTATGAATTAAATATGCTTACTGCATGTCTGAGGTAAGTTAGCACTCAGTGTGTAGCATGAGTTTTAAGTCAGCCACATGAAAAATTAGAGCAAGTCCGAGAGGGTTTCAAGAATCAGTATAAAGTCACACAGGAAATCAGTAACAAAACTGGATTTCCCCCAGCTGCACTGTTCATTAGCCTTCTTACTAGACTAGACTGCCTCTCACAGTCTGATATAATTCACACTCAGTATTTTCATATTTCTTAGGCTTCTGACAAATGTTTTCAGGCCTAGAGGGGAAAAGCTGCTTGTTTTCATGAAATGAAAAGTGGAGTATTTTGCTCACTTGCTGTAGACGCTTCAGTCCAAAATAGAAAGTAGTATCTCTGCTTTATCTGTCTGGGAAAGCAAAACTCTTGAGTTTGCTCCCTTTATCCAAGTGTTAGCCCTGTCACTGGATGATATATGTTTCCAGACAGAAACACATTTCAGACATGCAGAAAACATGTAAAAGTCCATCCAGTGTAAGGAGTGTCATGCTACAGTGGCACTTTTCAAGCTTACTAATGAGCACAATGCAGTGGCTGCATGTGGAGCAAAACAGCTCTCAGCCTTGAGATGCAATTAGCCACCTAAACATTTTACACCAAACTATTATTTTTACCTTACCTTTCCCAATGTCCACTGGAAATAATCTTTTTAATTGCTCTTTTGAAACTGGTGTGTAAGAAAAGAGCTGTTAATAGTGAAGAAAATCTCAGACCATTACATTTTTTGTCACTTGGATTATTTTGATGGGCTTGGGGGTTTTTTTGCAAACATCTTAGCCCTCGTGCTGCCCAGGATATATTTCCCAGAGAACTCACAGATGTTTACAATCCTATTGATTTGTGGCTTTGCCATAATGCTAGGCTGAGAGAACTCACATTAGAGGCAGGACTCTTGCTTCCTTCTTTGTTATATAGGTCTGGAAGTATTTTGTAAGCTCAGTCTTTCATACTTCTATTAGATACACCATTTTGAAGAAGGACATATAAATTGGACTTTCTCCATGCTCTTTTTCTTTCCATCCTTCCCACTCAGCCTTTTTTTCCCCACATACATTTGATCCAAGTCTCTCCTTTCCTGTGATCTTGTAGAATCCTTCTCTTTGTTGTTTGTGCTTGCACAAGTTGAACAAGAAACAGATAAATGGAATAGCTAAGGAGTAACTAAGACAGTAACGTTGGCTTTTGCCCAGTCTCCTACCAACGGCTTCAGTGGATTCTTAAGGCCACAGACTAAGTGAAATCTGGTAATCTTTTTTCCCTCTGCTTGTCTGCATCCTAATCTGATGGCTTGTCTCAGCATTCCTTGCTGTGATGCTGACCTTTTTGAATATTCCAGATTCATAGATTTTGAAGTCATTCCAAACTCCCAGAAACTCACGGGAAGTGACAGCTTCAAGGTCATACTACAGTGCCCATCAGACCATTTGTTAAATGCTTCACCTAGGACAAGATATACAAAGCACAAAAGAGCAGAGCATGGGAGAGGCAGCAGCACAGAGATGAAAATTCAAAAATGAAAATCAATTCTATTGATAATTTTAAGGTGTTCAAGGTAACCAGCAGGTTACTGACTATAATGTGCATTTCTTCTCAGGGAAAAATTATCTAGTTTAAAGAGTGAATTTTCAAAGTACTCAACATTCAGCCTGTTTTAATTTAATTTTGAGCTAAAACTCCGAATTTCATCATAAACAGAAAAGTTAGGCTGGTTATACAAGCTTTTGAAGACACTTTTTAAGGTGAAGAATACCAAATGTTATACCTGTGTTACTGTCTTCAAGTGCTTCGTTTGGACTCCTTGTCACATGCAGGGAGCTATAGAAATCATGTCACTGGCTATTCTGCAAACCTGGACCAATCTTGCTCTGCAGTCACTAAGTGGCAGATATTCTTGAGAGGCTTAGTGGTTCCCATATTAAGAGACCAACCAGGAATAGGACATTCTTCTTCGGAGGCAAATGTCTCCACATAAATTTACTGAAAAAAGCCCATGTGGGTTTTTCATTTGCCTTTTTTTTTTTTTTTTTTTTTTGAGCACAGGCTTACAGCAATGCTATTAGGAGACAAGAGAATCTGCGTGGCTTTGTTCCTAGTTGTAGGGCATGTTCTCTTAAGGCTATCTTCTGCATTTTTCTCTCTGCCTCCATCATTTTATGTTATTCCTTCACATACAAATGAAGTTTTTTTCCAAAGGCTGAGCTGTTTGGAAATGAACATTTGAATTTGCATATGTTGGAACTGATTCATCCCTGGTGCCAGGAAGTGCTCTGTGCTGCAGGGAGGGGGTCTGCAGCTGCCCGGTGCTGCCTCCAAGGCAGGCGATGCTGGCAGGAGAGAAAGTGTGGGCAAAGTGCCCAGGGGGAGAACTGATTCACAGCTTCCCCCTGGCAGCTTCTGAGCACAGAGCATCCCCTGGGTAGTGCACAGAAGCTATTTCACATTAGGCACATACCCTGCCTTTGGCAACTGGCACGTTAAGGGGGTATGCGCTGATGCTAGATGTGAGAACAGCGGGCAGCACGTCATGGCACTTGCTGCTGGGAAGCTGGGAAGTCCTGACTGGTAGCAAAAGAGGCAGCATGCAGAGGTGGTAATGGAAGGCACAGGAATATTTTTTCTAAAGCAATATAATTAATTTAAACTCATTGTGTGTATCTGTGCATTCAAGTGCACGGCAATATTTTATGTGCCAGCATGATGCATTTTAGGCTGCTTATGGGAAAATGGATTTCAGTGTAATTAGAAAACATATCATGTTCTTTCTCACATAGTTAAAAAAAATGCAGGAATGCAATACAGATAAGAGCAGCAGCTAAGGACAGAAAAGATAGTACATGCAGAAAATGAGGGAATTAATTAAATTGTACCTGAGAAGTGGAGTGTGCAGACAGCACACCCCAGTTCAGAACCATTCAGTTGCTGGAGATTTCTAGAGGCAAAGAGAAAGAGACAGAGCAATCTCTCTGCAGAGATAAAAGAGACTGAAGTTACTCCATGAAGCCTCTGAGCCAAAATTATTTTAGTCTCATGCCTGGACTAGCTCCATAGGCCTGGCATTGTTCCTTCATGGATAGAAACACTGTACAGTGAGAGTGGCAACAACAAATCTTTCCATTCTACACTTCTTTCCAACCTTCAATCTGTACTTCTCCCAGTGGCTTCTTAGAGGGCTCAGTAATGCTCCACCAGGAGGGATCCTTGTCTGGATCTCCCTGCTCTCCTGCCCACTCCCACTGGAACTGCATTGGATCCGCTGCCAAAAAACCCACTGACAGGATGAAAAAAAGATTTTTTTTTTTAATTCATCCATTTGCCCTTCCACCACAATTTTTTGGTTTTGCTGGCTCTTGTCCGCAGAGAATTTCCTGAAATCCTCTTTCTTTATATCTTCTGTGGGTTTGGTGTTTAAATTTCCCTGTTACCTCCAGTGAGACCTGTCATATCAGTAGCATTTTGCTAAGTGAGAAATGCTAGCAGTATATTACATGTGGAAAACTGATATTTAGCACTTTTGCTAAAACTAGATAGCTGTGCTTGGATACTCCTTCTATCTAGAAAAAATAGAAGGAAATAATTAACATATTAATCTAAATTTAACTTTTTTTTTTATTACAATGCATTTTTCTGAAACTTTGATATTTATAGAGGTCTGACTTTGCACAGTCCTTATAGGTACATTTGTGAAGACTGGAACACAAGTTTAGCCTTGAACATGAAACCAGAGATGTAAAATCTCCTGTAATATTCATTATCTGCATGACTGTCCCATAGAGTTTATGTTGCCTCTTCTATCAATTCAAATGAGCTCAGATGAGCTCTAAATGCAATTTCCAGAAGTGCCCAGTGTTAGCCTGGTTCTGCTCCTTATGAAGCCAGGGATAAAGCTCACAAGGACTTCAATAAAAATAAAAGAGGTCAAGATACTTAAAATGAGTCATTGAGTCTTGACAGCCGATAAATTCTGTATTAAGGTTTCTCACACAGCACTTTCTCCTCTGACACAAGGGCAGAATGTGTACCCAGTCATTTCAGCAATGTGAGAGGACCACAAGCAATGCAGACAGCAAGAATGATAAAATCAGCTGGGAGAAAAGAGCAGGAGGACAACAAGGGTGATGAAAGAAAAGATAATGGGAGAAAAACAACAAAGAGGAAGGAGAAAAGAAGACAGAAACATCGACTTCAAGGTTATGAGAGATCATGAAAGGAAGAAGGATGAGGGAGGAACAGAGATTGAAGGCATCAGCCAAAGGGAACAGAGAAAAAAAGAAGCAAAAGAGAGAGAGAGAAAATGTTAGAGGCAAGAAGAGACAAGAAGAAAAGGATTTGGGAAATGAGGGAGTAGAATGCAGCAGAGAAGTGCTGGAGAGGAATATGGATGGAAAGCAAACTATGGAGCAAAAGCAAATGGAGATTCTTGCTTCACTGCAGGAAAAGGATAGCAGATTGAAAACAGGGTGAAAAGCACCAGGATAGAAAATGGAAGAAGTGAAATAGAGTGAAGAAGTATGTAGATATAGCACCTCTCTGAGGAAAATTAAGGAAAAATAAATCCATCCTAACAAAACTGTTTTTTATTGCAAATTCATAGATAGATTGTGTAGGTAGAGGGGTTTGGTCTGGACATCAAAAGAAAGTATCATCACTGGAATTCAAAAATCAAATGCTATGGTAAAAAGTAGACAAGAAAAGACAGCAGGATTAAAATGGAAAATATCTGTGTTCCTACTGGAATTAGAACAGTCAACAACTTTTCTGTGTCATCATGAGGAGAAGAATCAGCAGCATTCCCACTTCACATACTTAATTAGAGCCTGACAATCTACCAAAATATCTGTGACTGAAAACAAGATTTTTACAGATTCACATATCCAGATTGCTTTCACAGAGATGGCTTGATAGTAATGGCTGGAGGCATTGCTCTGGCTACTCAGAAGAATAAACACAAAATGAGTTGTTGCTATCTATCCAGTTCCTGCTAAAGAGGTGTTTTCATGACAATAGCCACAACACTGGCTCTTACTGACACACCTGTGGCCAAATGTCTGTACTGAGGACCACACAGCTCTGTTCATGATCTTGTTTCTCACCCTGGAGTGCTCCTGCAGATTAGTGGTGACTGGCATAGGAAGGAACAGGAGAAAAGTTTGCTCTCTCTTTTGGCCTCCTAGCTAGTTAAAAAAGAGGACTTGTTTGTCAAGAGCTGCGAATGTGTAGTTTTTGACAAGCCCTCAAATTCATAAAGGAATAGACATTCAATAAACCTACCATGCTCCACAGAAAATACAGTTTTTAATTTGACAGAGCTTCTTCTCATCCTTTCCCTTTCTTGCCCTCTCTTTTTTTTCTCTTCTCTCACATATTCAATTCAGGGAACTGCAAACACAATTTCTTTACCATTTTACTTTTGTAACCTTTTGTTTTGGGACTGCCTCACTAGGGAAAAAAAAAAACAACAACAACAAACCACAGTAATTTGTTTATGAATCTATATGTAGTTTCAGAGGACATACATCTCTTTAGATACAAACAGAGCAGTGAATAAGAATATATACTCTAGCATATTTTCTGCTTCTGTGTGAAGTAATGTAGACTCTATATTGTCCAATTTTCTTCTGCCAAATCCTTCCCTTTTCCAAAGCAGTATTGTGAGATTTTATCCAGTAATGTTTTTAAAATGCTCTCAGATCTTCAGGCAAAAAAACAGAAATGCAAGTATTATTGTGTCTGTCTTCCAGCCTCTCAACCTATGAATTCCATTCCTGGTGATTCAGTGAAACAAAACAGAATCTCAAATAGATGAAACCACCAGACAATAAAAATTCTACATTCTGCTATGAAAAAAATCCCACAGGAAACAATTGTGCTTTTCTAGCCCTTCTGAATCTTCAATAGAAAGTCACACCTCTACTATAGAGATTGACAGCATGGTCAAAATTAAACTATAGGAAAGATATCATTTTCTCTTAATACCAGTTCTTTTGCAGTCGGGAACATTATGGAGGACCATTCTGAATTTTTGCACAATTTCTTGATTTATTCCCCTGTTCAATTCAATATGATTCTTCTTTTGCTAGCTACATCTGCTTTAAATAGTTAATTAGTGATATATAGGATATTTTCTCTGATAGAATGTATTATTGATATGTGTGTTCATAAGGGAAGATTGGATGCACAACATAGTAGGTACTAAATGTTGCAAATTAATAGTAAAGGTAACATCAGCTTACTATTGATGGGTCATGAAAGGTGTTTTGTAGGAACTCACTGCAACTGGCCAGTGTGAGAGAAATTGATGTTTTAATTCTTCTCCATAGGAGCCAATATCCTCGGCACAAAAATAAAAATGTTGAAGTAGTTTATTATGTCTTTGTTTTATCTCTGTGCTTTGGATCTAGTTTATGTTTTAAAATAATTTGAAAAAATAAGTTAACCAAAGTCATACACAGTAATGAGGAGAAATAATGAGAAAACTATTGCAGTTTTGTCTTTACACTTTGTGTAAAATCCTATTTACTCTCATGCTAGTAAAGCTGTAAATCTAAGTATGTACACTACATGTAAACTTATCTTGCTCCTGTAGACCTGGATAGAAGCCTAGGAATATAGGTTTAATTATGGGTCTTATTTGTAGTGCCCTATGTTGATGAGAGCTAGGGGTTCTCATGAGCTGAGGCTTCAACAGCACTTTTAACCACTGGCATTTGGGAAAATTGCCAGAGCTCATTTAGGTGTTGCATCCATTTCCTCCCCAGTCCCACGAACTTCCCTGAGTTCTTCCAGCTGCTAGAAGTTTGTTTTACTTACTGCACACCTTCAATCTTTCCACAGTGAAGAACAGTTTAAGCGTATTCTTCTCAATTTAATTCTCATCCTTTTTTCTCCTGCCATTGAGTCTAAGCCCAATACTGAATCCAGGTGCCACAGCTGTTGCTGTTCTGCTGCCTGCCCTACTTCATGCTTCTGCTTATTTTCCCAAAAACGCTTCTCTGGGATGATCTGTGAAATGAATGGGACATCAAGGCACTGCTAACTGCATTCCCCTTCCCTGACAAGCCCTTTCTTTTACTGGATGCCCTGAATTTGTCGTCAAGTGCTTGTATTCTATGTCCTGAACTTCACTCTTCACAGAGTCAGTTCCTTTTGTCATCTCCCTTATTACAGCACTAAAGTATTTCCTGTGCTACAATAAACTATTATGTAAATTTTACAAATTAATTTTTGATCCTGCCAAATCAGATTTACTTTAAGGAAGCAAGGAAAACTGCAGCTCTCTTTAGCTACATACTTTGATAGTCATTTTCAAAGAGTTTCACATCAGCTGCCTCTTACTAGCAATGCATACATTTTTCTGGCATTGTTTGCAAATATGATTAAGTCATAAATGTATAGGTAGTAAATGATAGCAAAGTAGTAAGATAAATGCAAGTCCTACATATGCTCAGACATTTGGAAAATGCAGACTCCCGATTCCAATAGCACGAGAACTTGGGGTTGTCTCCTTATCTAATCTGTTTAGGATAGCAAGTAAATGTTGTCATGGCTTCATAGTTGTAACAGACTGCTGCATACCTGCATCCTATGTGTCACACTGTTAAAAGCATTTCCCATAGAATGGAAACAGCAGTATAAATGTTCCAGAGTTTTAAAATGTTCCTACCAACTGCACTAAACTCTCATTTCATCTGTTACATGAAGGTAAATATAAACTTATGAGACTTGAAAACAAATATTATAGTGTGAAAATCAAAATCTGAAAGGTTGTTCTGAAATCCTTGCCAACATAAAGATCTCATCTGGTTTAATCAAGTGTACATTTTTAAACTGATATGAACTGTGCAAAGCCATTTCTGAAGATACTCAATTCAATTTACAGCAGGATGATTTCTTCTTTAGCTTTTTTTTTCATGACAGAGAAATAAGCTAGTTTTTAAATTGTGTAAGACTGTCCAAATGGTTGAGGTGCAATGGTCTTATTTTAAGACTGATGGATGGGATTTATTGTGCTTCTTATAAATCCTTTCTGTTAAGACACTATTAATCATGTTGCCTGTAACAAAAAGTCTTGGAAAAGATGAGAAAAAAAGACATTGTTCATGTCTGCTACTAGATTATCCTCAAAAGGATACAAAGTCTGGAGAGGAAAATAGTGGCTTCAAGTCATGGGCTCATAAAGACGAAATCCTTGTAGTACCCCAGACAGACTGCAGAGGAACAGTTCCATGTCTCCAGGTTCTCCTTTATTGATTTAAATGCCATGGACATGTAGAGCCAAAATGTAGTCAATTCCTTTAATTAATTCTTATCCCCATATCTTATGATTCAGCATCTTAGGGGCTTTAGTCAGGCTTCAGTGATGCAGCTAGTCTTGATGGAAATAGGCATTGGAGACCACTGAAACTACCTAGCATGAAAATAAAAACAAAACACATGAAGCAAGAGTTGTCTCTCTGTAGGTCTCAAAACATTTGCCTAAAAATAAATAATGAGAACATATGTATAGATATAGAGTATTTAAATTATAAGACCCTTCATATTAAATGCCCTGACCACTTATTTTTAAAGAACTAACCAAAGTTTCTGCTAGCCATCTGCAACCACAAGAAAGAATGAAGGATAAGAGGCATACAGACTGAGTTATGACTTCTTTATCAAGGATTGTAGTTTTACCTAATTGGTATCAGAAGGATCTATGGGGAAATTATGGGCTTTGTCTTTCTATAAGCAGAAAGATGGATGTGTGATGTCAACCTGTCCATGTTGATACACCTTTCATGCAAGACCATGGTCATATATTTGATCCCCTGCAAAGACAAAGCAAGAGAGAAGGAGAATTGTCTCAAAGTATGTTGTTTAGATTTCTTATTCAAAGTGCACAGCCTGTTTGGGACGGAGAAGAGAAACTTCAGTTTTGTAGGGAACCCCATAAGTTTTACCAGCTCGCATCTGAGAGCTACTACTGTATTTTGGTGTTTTCTGTAGAATAACTGAACTGGTCCAGGTGATGATTATATGGGAACTTCATTGAATACATTCCAGTTTAATTTATATCTTTATAAGGTAGCAATAATCAAGTCTAAAGTTTGGTCCTGCTGAGCTCCTCAGAAGTAGATAATGCTTACTAGCTTGAAGCAGCTAAATTTCAGCTTAGTGGAACATGACAACTCCATAGCACTGAACTCTGGGTTGCTTAATTACTGATTTTAAGAAATGTTCAAGTCTCTGTAGAAACCTTGTGAAACCAAAGCTTACCTGTATGGATCAGTTTTGTGGAAAGCACACATGTAACAAAAGGGTGAAAGCCAAAGTCTGCATGAACTCCTGATTCAAATAGTGCAAAAATTCAGTGTGATAGAAATCTGATGTTCTAGAATGCAACATCTGAATTTGTGAGCAAGCTTTTTTGAATTTGAATGCTTTCTCCAAATGAAGCTTTAAATAGCATGGCTAAAATTCAAAACTCAGGCTCAAGAAAAGTGACTTTTTTGAATTCATGTAGCATTTGTCTGTTCAGTAAAATGCATATAAATTAATTCTTTGTCTTTTCTGTGGTTTAGTATAGCAGTTCAAATACCAGCTAATGATTTTACTTAGCATTATAATGTAGCTTTTTCTGTGATGATCGCAATCATCTTTGCAATGTAGAAAAATCCACCCATTTTCTTTGGTGGCTCTAATGCCGTTCCTCTATTAGAAATTCCACTGAGGGCTGTACCATTTCTGTCTGGTGCTGTAGCTTGGTGTTTGGGACTGTTTGGGTGGGCTACCATCTTTCTGCAAGCATTATTCCCTGTCTACACACTTCCTTTTTCTTAGGCATTTCCTTTGCTTCATGAAGAGGTGAAAGGGTCTCTCCATGGTGTGACCTCATGACACTGCGCAGTGGGATTAGAGCAATAGCTCCAGTGGAAAAGCTGGAAAAGAAAATTACTCCCTGCAATGTTAGCCACTGCCTAAGCATACACCACGGGGATAGTCCATTTGCTGTCAACCCTACTCATTACTGGTGGTGTAGGGATGCTGGATTGCTGGGAAATCTCCACTAATCTGCCAGTACTTGAGATATTCAGGAAGCATCGGAGTGGGCAACTGAAGAGTAGCAAACAAAAACATTTTATGAATGAAAAACGATTTTTTGTCCCTGGTGTGGAATTAAGCTCAGTTTTAGCAATGGGTAGGGGTCCCAAAGGCTGGCACCTGAGGAAACAAGGACTGAGCCAATTAATATTTTTAAATGGGCAGTTATATCTTTCCTGTCAGTAACTGCTGGGTGTCTCTTCTATTGTTATTCTAGGTGTCCCACCCCTGGGTGTGATGGCTCTGGGCATATTACTGGAAATTATGCTTCTCATCGAAGGTATGTAAAGACAAGGTTTTGTTCTTTAAATCAAATTACTGCAGGGCTAGAAGGTGCCTCAACTGACCTAACTTCACTCTCTGAATCCTGAAGTAGGATTGAGTGCTGCACAGACATACGTTGGTCTAACTCATATTAACCACTAATGAATAACATTTCTCACCTTCAGCATGAGTCACTACCCAAATAGGTAGGAATATTTTTTGCTAGTTCTAGCAAAATCTTTATACAAAATAAATTCAGTTTCTCTGCCTTCTCTGGTAGCCTGAGGAAGGAATTCAACATTCATGTTTCTGTTGCTTTACATTCAGAACAACTTAACTCTTCACAGTTTGGACTCAAATCCTACTGCTGCATCTTTTTCCCACAAATTGTATTTCCTAAATGTTCATGTCAGTCTCTTCCAGACTCACTCCATACTCCTTGAAATGGAAAATTGAACCCTGCTCTTTACCTCCTCTCCCAGATGAAGCCTTATCAGCTTTTATCAGAGGGGAAAAGCACCTCTTTCATCTGATATGCACCGGTCTTGTACTGGTGCACTAGTACATTTCAGAAAAAAGTTTGGCTTGTTCTTAAGTTGCAACACTTCATACGACATAAAGCCAGAAGAATGGAAAAAGAAATTTGTGCATGAAAGCTGCCTTAACTATAACTTTACCAAGGGCCAAAGAATGTTTCTCACTCACTAATTAGGATATTGATCAATTACACTGTAGAGGTAATGTATAAATGCAATTAGCTATCCCCCTGTGGCTATTTGAGAGCTAAGCCAGTAGAGAGCTGTGCCATATTATATAAATATCTATCCACTGTTTAATCAAAGAATAATAGTGTAGTCTATCTCTCTTGTGTTGGTAAAGACTCTGCTCCCACGCAGACTAGTACTGTTGAGTCTGGATATTTGCTTTTTTCACCAAGTCCCTGTAGTTTTACAATTTGCTATAACTAGGTAATACATAAATTCCCAGTTTAACTGTTTTCCCACTAAAAGCAGCAAACAGTTCAAAGTCAAAACATAAATAAAATAAGAGATTGGGAACATGCTGTGTTTTATGTGCTGTGAAAATGAAAGATCACAACATCAATTTCTGTAATGCAGCATCAAAAGTACAAATAAAATTATAAAAGAGAATATATAAATATTTTAAAAACACTTACACGATGCAAGAGATTTAACCACTTTTAGAGGAATTTAAGGTCAAGTTTAGAACTACATTTAACAACATGTAAATTTATCACCTACCACTCCACCAGCATTATGCTTGTTATAACTCTACCCTAACTTCAGGGATGCTATTTATGTGTTTGATAATCTATTTAACCAGAAGCAGGTGGGAGAGTGAAAATGCAGAAGAAAAGTGTTACTAACAAGCACCCTAAAAGCTGGTAGGGAAGAATCACTGAACGTTGATTCATTTTTTAAACCTTTTCCTTGCGCATTGTCTCCTGGCCACTAAAGGACTGGACCATGAGCTGAATGGGGTTACCTACTTTTGTCTGGAAATTCTTACATTCTTGTATTTTTGCAGATGACTGCTGGACCAAGTTTTCATTTGATTATGCAGCATAATCAAGTACATGTAAAGATACAAAAAGTTTTTCCACAAATCAAACATATCTGGAATTTGCCCAGTCCATTGGGATTTAACACATGCAGCCTTTTGAAATGCCACCATGTCTGTATTGGCCACATAACTCCTTCAGTTCTCTTCCAAAAAGGCCTCTGGCAACCCCACGTCTTCGGCTGCCGGCAGGCACAGAAGCACTGACACGTAGTCAGTGAAGTAACATTTTCTTTGCTTAAATCCACAGATGTCCTCAGGAGACCTGTCACATTTACACAGAGCCAGACTTACCCTGTTCAGATCATGATATCTGTCAAGGCCATTTCTGAGGTGGGAAGGCTGGCAAAATGAATGCTTTCAAAGGGCAGCAAACCAGTAGCCTAAATCTGGAGCTGTTAAGCATGGAAGACCCCACAGCATGTTGTCAGTTGGGCTTTCTAATTCCCAGACTAAAAATTAGCATTTAGCTCTGCCTGTACCTGAGTTAGCATTTTTGTTTGTATCTGACACCATCAGTTACAACCCTCTCAGTTTGAGAAGGAAAGGAATGGCAGACTTCTCTCCTAAATGGCTGCTGAGATGCCTGGTTATCATCTGTGTTTAAAATGGCTGCTCAACAGCAAGCATACGTGAGGCAGATTTAACTCTGCCATAACTCTGCAGTTCCACACAGCTCTTCAATTTATGCAAGAAGTTACAGCACCGTGCGCAGCTGTTGAATTTCCCTCTTTGTCTTTTGTCTTCATATATGAGGAATTAAAGCCACAGAAAAATGAAGTAATATGCTTGTCTTGTAATAGCTTTGGTTCTTACAGAATAAAAAAATTAAAGCAAAGGCTTGACATATGTTTTCCTGATGGATCCACTGTCAGAGAAAATTGAATTAATCACAGCCTCAGAAACTGTCTGTTGGAAATGTCTGTTTAGAGGACCTGAAAGGTCTTAGAATTTTCTAATAAATAGAAATAGAATAGAAAGTTCTATTACAGAGAGATGATGCACCAAAATACCAGTGAGTAGGTGATAATTGATTTAATATCTAGAAAGCTTTAAATCATTAGTCAAGGCAGAAATTCTTTGTTCAGATTTGTTATAAAAATATCACCTAGAAGCATACCCATCTGTACACCTACTAAAAAAAGTTCTGCTTTCTGAGGAATTCCTATTAACTGTTTAGTTTTCAGATGCAAATTCTGATTATTCTCATCCAGTGAGTACAACTATTCTCAGAGATAAAGGAGGGGTATCTTTAACTCCTGTCCACTCCACTTTCTGCAGACCAAATTCTGTGTTAGGCAGCCTGTTCCTGAGCAGTTCCCTTGCCCCAGAGCCAGCTTTCCCTTATTCTGAATCCCTCAGACTCTCTTCCTCCTACTTCTTTCTTACAGATTACATTATTATTTTTGAAGAAAACTGTTCTTAATTGGCACAGGCTTTCTCAGATTTAGTTTGTACACAAAGAACTATGGTACTTTGGTGTCCACTATGCAAGCTGGAATAAACAGCAGTTTGCTTTGAAAAGGAAAATGGTTGGTTACATTTAAAATGGAAAATGAAATGGGATGAGGGCATAGGTCCACATATCAGAGTGCAGCTACTAATGCTGACATCACCCCTGGTATGGAACTGACCCTGGGCCACTAAAAGTCTCACAGGCAATTCTAATACATGACTTGGGAGTCAGTGTGGGTCCAGATTATTCTTTACAAACAATATGGGTGTAGCTGTCCTGCTTTACAGGGACAGAGAGTTTAGCTGTACAAACATGAACTTTCTGGTCTTGGGTCAAAGCAATAGTCCCTTCTATTTAACACTATTCATGTGGCCATGATATCTCACTAAAAGTTTCTAGATAATGTACTGTGTCCTGTGCCAGCATTCCTCTCTTTCTCTAATTGACTTGTTTATGACTTTGCAGCATGTAAACTCTGGTTTTGTCTAGTCTTCATTTTCTAACACAGAATTCTGTCTGTGATTGCATCACCTGTTTCTGTGCTTCTTCCCCTCAGTCCTCACTGGTTTTGACAAGACAAAATAATTTAAAATTTTTTACCACTCTTTCTGTCTTTTCTTTGCAAAGATAGGACCTACTACACAACACTCAAGTACCTTTCTTCATGCTGAAAACAAAAATTTAATCTTGTTTCTTTCTCTAGGGAATTTTTTCTTTGGTGACACTTCTTTCTTGTGTCAACACTTGAAGGTGTTCTGCTGGTGGATTTCTTTATTTAATGTGGATAGTTTAGATGAAAATAACATTTAAATAGAGGGCCAAGCATGATTGTTTTGACAGGCATACTTGTATCCTCAGATAAAAAACTACCTAAAAAATTCTTTAAAAATCTGTTAAGGTCATTGTCAAGTCTACTAAGTGGTTTCTATAATGAATTCTTCATATGCAAAGGGAACATGAGCTTGTGTAGTTGAAAACAACATCCTCAGTCTTTAGGTAAATGTAGCATTGGTTAGCCTAACATAATACTTTTGTCTCTACCAAGTCTTTTTGTCTGGGTGAATTCTGAGCACTTGAACCCCTTCTCTGGGAGGCAGTGAAAGCTCTAAGCTCTGTCATGTTTTTATTCAGTCATTCTAAAGAATTGTTACATGATGTTTGGGAAGCTTTGATAATGTTACTAATATGTTCCTGAAAGAAATCTTTAGTCCTAGAAGAGATACTCCTGTTCTTTCTATTCTTCCATCCCTCTCAGACATAGGGAACATAATTTCTCTCAACCCTGAAACACTGCCTTCTATTCCTATTAAAGATGCCACTGCTGCTGCTGAGTCAGCTGGAGGAGTTATGAGGCAGAGGGTTTAAGAGCTGCCTTCCCTGGCTCCTCGGGGAGTTCCTGTGTGTGTGCTGTGCCCAGCACCAGCAGTGCCACCCTGCAGCACAGACCCACGCGCACGAGTCCCCTCGTGTGGGGCTGCTGCGGCTCTCCTTGTCCAACCCACCTCAGATTTGACTGTGGGAACTGGACAGGATCACCTGCTCTGCCAGTTTCTCAGATAGAAAGAGTATTCCTGTAAAGTGTACCCAGGGATGAGGAATGGCATTCTAAAATGTTTTCTTTCACACAGTCTTTCAGGCTGTCCACGAGCAAAGAAAAGTGGAATCAGGATAGCACAAAGCAAGGAAGACAAGGAAGACCAAGAGCCAATTAGGTGAGAACAAATATTGTCAAAGGGCCTTTGTATGTTTTATAAGCTCTCATATATCCTCAGGGTTTTTTAAGGCATAAATGTTATTGTGTAATAGTTATCCAAAGGCAGATGACCACATTGATTTCTCTGTATCAGAGTGCAGTCTGTGCTAAGTTTGTGTGTGCTAAGTAGTTTCAGCCAAGGATACAGCATTAGCCAAGGATACAATCATCTGTAATTTAGAAAGAGTTTAAAAAATCTTCATTTTCAGAAGAATAATCTGAAAATTAATAATCTTTTAATAATCTTAATAATGTTTGCATACTACAGGCAAACCATACATGCTGAATAAAGGTAATTATGGCAATAGAGGATCGAGTGTTTATATGACACTGCTGCAACAAATCTGATTGTTCATGCAGTTTGCAAGAGAAACAAATGCCTACCTATATGTCTTGGTTTCTTCTTGCAAGGCACTCTGATATCAGTGGCCACTGAACTTGGTGGATTTAGTGACTGCTTAGATCATTCAGGGCCAGATCCTCAGTGGACAGTTGCAGGAATATTTTAGTTCACAAACAGTGAAGTAATTGGCCTTTAGTTTAGACATGTGTTACATAGCAACACATTGGAAAAAAAAAAACCACATAATTTTCTTTAAACATTTCACTTAGAAGATTCTAACCTGTTCCTTCTAACCTTGGTTATTTGGTTTTCAGTATACAGAGTATACAGAGCAGTATATAGAGCAAATGTATGGGGAGATTCCCAAGTAAGGGAAACCATCAGATGAATACAGAACTGCCTTCATTGGTCTCTGGGGGGTAGCACATAGTTTCATATCATCACCTCTTCAAAGAGTGCTTAAAGGAGCTCAGCATTCCTAATGAAGTGCTCTGATCATGTCATGACTGTGTATACATGACATTTTCATGACTTCAGACAAGTCTTCTTTGGGTTCCATACCTATAAATAAAATGTACCAAGGATTATACTAAGTAGTATTTTATGCTTATAGGGGTTTTATGGGCAATTTAGCTGCTGATCAGAGCTCAGTAGCAAATATTTAAATTCCACTGTATTTACTGTGATAAATACCTGCAATTCAAATACATATCTCAGTCCTTTTGTTGCAATTTCATAATGTCAGCAGCAGTGACTGCATCTACTGGCTAGCCTCCTTAGAATTTATCAAAGAACTTTTTTTTCTTCAAGTTGTAAATTCTGCTCGTAATTTTACCCAGTACAAGGTATCTTGACTACTTTTGCGACCCAGTGTAGGATTGTGCTTTCCTTTTCGTGTCAGGTTTGTTTTGACTTCATTGTAGAGGCTACCAGGTATATAATGGCAAGACAATAAAGTTTCTCTCACCTATCTGCTCTACAGATGTCCAGTTCCTGGCTGTGATGGCCAGGGTCACATAACTGGAAAATATGCATCCCATCGCAGTGCGTCAGGGTGTCCTCTGGCTGCCAAAAGGCAGAAGGATGGGTACCTCAATGGCTCACAGTTCTCTTGGAAGTCAGTGAAGACGGAAGGAATGTCATGTCCAACACCAGGGTGCGATGGCTCAGGACATGTCAGTGGTAGTTTCCTTACTCATCGTAGGTGAGTAACTATGACTTATGTTTTTCACTTATGTTCATTATTTAAATCAGATTTAAAATACAGTTTTTTGTCACAGCATTTTTCTGTTCCTTTTGCATTTCATTATTACATCAAAAAATAATCTGCTTACGTGTATTTGTCGGTAACTGGAAATCCAGGCACACAAGTTTTTTTATACAGATACAGACCTGCATTTGAATCCATAATATATAGAAAATGTTAGGGGAAAAATAATGCATGACAGTAACTATGAGTTCCTATTGCTTTATTGCATATTTCTGGACAAATTACCTTAGGGTAGACATTCTATGACATATCTTAGTGCACCTTATTTTCAGATATGTCAAACACATTCTTGATTCTCAAGCATCAGAGCATGGAACAGAAGAATATTAGGAATGAGCTCCATAAAATCAAAGTATTTTTATTCATTTGATAATGAACATGTTTGTTGAAAACAATATGTGTAGAATACAGAACATTATTAAAACTAATAGAATGTAAATATTTGACAAAAGAAATACAAAGCTTGATTTTTCATATACTTGGCAAAAATATGAGAGCTTCAATGATAACATTTTTCATAGCTTGTAAAAGGAGGAGAAAGTAGCCAGTGTATTAGGGATAAAACTTGCTGCCATTTTAGATATTAAATTATGAAGAAACAAGGATTTTTTTGAGCTCTGGCTGGGAATCTAGGCCTGAAAATGACTATAATGTCAGAGCAAATTTCTTATTATCTAATCGCTAATATAGAACTCTATTACTTCAAATATGTCAAGTTGATGTTCCTAATTTGTCACCCTCTCCAGGCAGACCTCAGTTGAACTTCTGTACCCTTTAGTTAGCTAAACCAATTTGATCTTGTTTTGTAGTCAGTTCTAGATACAGAGGTGAAAAGTGTACTTCTTCCTTCTCTTGCCTGTAACTATTTCCTTTGATTCTTTCTTTGACAATCTTTTACAGCTTCACTCAGAAGCCTTATCCTTACTTTATTGTTTAGGCTCAGAGTTGTTTTTCTACTCAGTGTTTTATGGTATCTACCATGAAGGGATTCTGGTCCTTGACCTGAGGTGTTACCTGAGTAGCCAAATGTATTACACAGCCTGCAGCTCCCAGAGGCTTTAGGAAGCAGGAGATGCAAAACTGACCATTTATGCAGATACCACATTGTGGGTTCAAGTTTCTGAATTTCAGTAAAATACCAGTATTAGTGTTCATACTTCAGTTTTACTTTCTTCATTATGGTGTAACATTCATTTAACTCAGAGAGATCTGTCATTAAAATTTTGAAATTATTTTACCTTTAGTTAAAAGGCACAATATAATTACTGTGAGATTGCTTGCAAAGAGTAGTCACATAGTATTTATGGTTTCAAGGAGAAAATTCTTGCAACAATAATAACTACCCTCTTAAAGAAATTTACTGACACTAAGTTTAACAATTTAAAGGGCAAATTGTGGCTAGAGATTTTTTTTTAAGGCATGCTTTAATGAAAAAAAAAACTAATAGAGTAACTTAAATATGACATTTAGCTACAGACCGGCCATGCGTGTTTTTTAGTACCACTATCTTAAGTAGAAACAGAGACTTGTAAATGGCTTACCTTACAAGATCAGTTTTTGGGCAAAAAGGTCTGTTGTTAGAGGAGAGTCATCATCACCACAAGATGAAAGGTTGGTTAAAAAGACTGATGTAATAGATTGATCCTACTTAATTGTCTTGATGTAACAAAGGGCCAGTATTCTAAGTTGTGAGCAAATTGAACAACTTCTTGAAGCTTCCATAAGCAGTGGTAATATTAATAACAAGCCATGTTATTTTAAAAATATTATTAGTTCTTATAAAATTCTTAAGGCTGTTAAAAGTGGTTGGTTCATTTGCTCACACAAAGAAAAGCACATGGAGCCATTTTAGATGCCTTTGGGTTACTTATATGGCCTCCAGCTGCTGCTCAGAAAGGTGGGTGCAGTGTAATATTTATCAGCCTTAGTAATGTATCTTCTCAAATAGCATTTCATGCCTGTATATGGACAACTGAATCAAATGCAGGACTGCATGTCAGACTGAACATGGGAACAGCTCACCTACCTTAAGAATCTGCTTGTTCAAGATGTAGGATGCATTTACACCATTTCCAGGATCACTGGATCCTGGAGAGTTGACCACTTCAGTGAAGTAGACACTGGCCTTGAATCAGTTGTACCAAAAATGTCACTGTGTCAAGAGGAGTGTTTTCCCCTGCCTACAAATAGGTACTTTATGCCATTTGAGGTGTTCTTAGGGCATGCAGTTTAGCCATACTGAGTTGGCCAAAATGACTGAAGACTTGTGAGACACTCCATTCTTTGATTATGACAACTGAGAGCTGAATGTGCCTGGCAGGGGATCTGCAGGAGTGCTGGTCTTTTTAAATGAATGGGCCCCAGAGCTCCATGGCAGCTCTGACACATAATTCCCATGCAGATGTTTAAACCCAGGTGTCATAATCTGGAGCTCAATCTCATCTAAATCCCAGACTCTCCATTTCCTTACATAAGGATGAAATATTCCCTCACTTCAGGTGTATCCATTCTAACAGACTGTGGTCTCATCTTCTACCACTAATAACATTTTGCTATACAGCCGTGGCTGTAGATCTCAAATTCTCACTTTCTGAAGAGAAGCAATGTTACACAGTGAGACCAGAGAAGCCAGTTACACAGTGAGACCAGATTTATGGAAATTCTTTTGCAGGTAGAGCTGGTATCAGTATGCCTGGGGGGAAAGCAGGGCTGTAGTGTTTAACTGAGCCAGTAAAAGTTCCTCAGGAAGGAGGAGTTAATGTCTTCATTTTTGCCAGTACACCTTGCTGCTCTTCTATTAGGATTGTTTTCCTCTCCAGTGGAAATACTTTTCTATCAGCAGACTTCTCTAAGCATATATATACATTCATTACCTGTTCAGTTGTCCTTTATGTTTTCTCCAAGATTTTTATATTTTGCCATTTGTAGATAGTTGTTAATATGCTGTTATTAAAACAGCTGTAATACTCTGGAAATGAACAGCAGACTGGCTTGTGAAAATGATGCCAGCTGTTGAATTTATCAAATATATATTAGGAAAGATGTTTTTCAGGTAAAGATTTCTTAGAGCTGCTGTTGACATTGTACATATGATGTCATTACACTGGTGGACACTGGAGATGATCCACAAGGGCTGGTAAATCAATAAAAACCTTCTTCAACTGGTGTGTAGTCTGGAATTTAAATGTATGCATATTCCTACATTCACACTTATGAAGCAGAATTAAGTAGCCAATGAAAAAAGTCATATATTTCAGTGAATTTTGAATCCTACCCTATGATCAAAGATACCAACAAAAGTTTATGGTTTTTAACATTTTCTTGCCTGTTCGCAGAAATGTCTGTGAATAGTTTTATTTTGTCAAGGAGTTTGCATTAGGAAAGAATTATCAGGAGGGACTTGAAGCATAGGATTAAGTGTGCTATAATTCAAAAAGGAGCCTCTGCTAGGAAGAGAGGCCAGTGTGAAATTAGGTGACCTATCAGCAGTATGAAAATGAATTGGAAGGCATGTAAGCATGGAATCAGTAAAAAGATAAATTAAATAGGTTATAATGAAATGTGAATTGCTTATTATACTGTAGCTTTGCAGTTTAGTTCTTGAGCAGACCCTTACATCCCCATATTTGATTTAAGAATATTTTTATGGATGACATAATTTCTAGTGCTGTGATCAGTGGGGACTTCGTCAGAATATACTGGAATTTAGCAACCCTGCTCCTTAGCACAGGGAGGGGATGTGCTTGTGCTGACTTCAGTGGAAATTACCCGCAGAAATGCCTTTTCAAATCTAAAACTGTGTTCTTCAGCTCACTTTTATTTCACTTCAGCTCATTTTTATTTTACCATCAGTGTTCACCCATTTCAAACACATTAATGTAGCTTTTAAATTCCCTTTACTAATGAAAACTGTTGTGGCTTAACCCCAGTCAGGACCTCAGCCCCACAGAGTTGCTTGCTCCCTTCCAGCAGCATGGGGGAGAGAATCTGAAGGGTGAAAGTGAGAAAACTCGTGGGTGGAGATTAATAGGCAAAAAAAAGCCACACTAACAAGCAAAGCAAAACAAGGAATCAATTCACTGCTTCCCATGGGCAGTCAGGTGTTCAGCCATCCCCAGGAGAGCAGGGCTCAAGTAATGGTGTATTGGGAAGACAAACACTATAATTCCAAATGATCCCACTTTCCTTCCTCCTTCTTCTTCTTCCCACAACTCTGTATATTGAGCATAACACCATATGTTGTAGGATATCCCTTAGGTCAGTTGGGATCAGCTGTCCCAGCTGTGTCCCCACCCAGCTCCCAACTTGATGGGGCACCCCCAGCCCCATCAATGGTGAGGTGGGGTGAAAAGCAGAAAAGGCCTTGACTCTGTATGAGTACTCCTCAGCAGTAAGGAAAACATCCCTGAATTATCCACGCTGTTTCAAGCACAAATCAGAAATGCAGCCTCATACCAACTACTCTGAAGAAATGAACTCTATACCAGCCAATGCCAGTACAAAAAGATGTTAGTAGAGCTGTAATATACAAGAGATGATCAAATTATAAGAATTTTTCCCATTAACAAGTTAGAGCTAAATAGAGAGGAAAGTGTAGAGAAGGATGGTTTTTCTTTAGTGAACCTGGATCCTTGCTGAGGAGAGTAGGACTCCAAGATCCATAAAAAAGTTTATAAAACGGGATTTGTATTTGAGCAGCAAGGACATGCTGCATTGCATCCACATGTGCATTGCATGCACCACTGTGTTTGCAAAATGTCTAGATGTGCTGGGGGAAGCAATGGACATTATCCACTGTCTTTTCCCTTCTGAAGGAATGTATGTAGAAATTAATCAAGTGGGTTGGGGACATTATTACATATGACACTTGTTACAGGCTATCCACTTTAGGCATAGAAAGGTTTAGTTAATGGTGAGGCTGTCAGAAAGCCCACAGGAAGTTCACTCAGTTCAGCTGTTACACACTGGCATGTCCTGAGGTGAAGGAGCACTGCCAGTGTTGTTTCCTCCAAAAATTCTGTGTTGGTCATAGCTCTGAGTTGCACAACTGCATTTCTAAGCATGGGAACAGACAGACTAGGAAAAGAGGAAAAGATAAAAAAAAACCCAAAAAAAATCCTCAAGACAGGAGCTGCCCTTTGGAAGCTGCTTTGGAGCTGCCCTTTGGAAGCAGCTGCCCTGCCAGCACCTACCTACACTCACATGGATCCTCAGAGGACCTCTAAGTTCTCAAACACTCAAAGCATTTAGAAGATGACAAATGTGAGGGAAGAAGGTTGGAGATGTAGATTTTTCATATGCAGATCCTTTTTCTCATTAAATATGCTTTGATAGAAATAGATATTGCATAAAAATCCTCTGCGATCATCCTCAGCTTCTGAAGAGAAGATTTGCAAATACCACCTACAGTCAAACCTCTTGGGGCTCAGGACCACAGAACAGCATCTCACCCCAGGGATTTTCTGGGGTAGGTGCCCCCAAAGAGGCAGTAGCTCTGTAATACAGATGCTTTACAAAACATAGGCTAGTGGCTGCAAATTTTCTCCTAAATTGTTGTAGAGCTTTCAATATTTGCCTGAAGTCGCATCCTGTCTTAACAGCAGCAATTCTCTGTTTCAGCATTTAAAAACATGAAAATACTTATCATTAGGTCAGCAATGGCTCTCCAGCCTGTCCACATCTTTTTGCATAGTGTGAGCCCGAACTGAGCACCGTGTTCCAGGTGTGGCCTGACAAGCACGGGGTGGGACAATGCCGTGTGTGTCTCTGTGGTGATGCCCTTGTTGATGCAGCCCAGCGCCTGCTGGCTCTCTGTGCCACGGCAGCACTGCTCACTCACACTGAGCTCGTCTTCCCCAGGAGCCCAGGACCCTTTCCTGGGACAGAGCTGCTCCACAGACAGGTAGGTCCCAGCCTGTGCTGCGCTCTTGAATATTTTCCCAGGTGCAAGACCTTATACTTTTTTTGGTTGAACTTCATAAGGCTCTTGTCAGCCCACTCTCACAGCCTATCAAGGTCTTCCTGCAGTGTGACTTTCCCTTCTAAAGAGTTCACTTCCCTATTCATTTTGGTATCATTGTCAAACTTCATCAAGATACACTTGAACCCATTGTCCAGATCCCTTCGGAAGATTGTAAACAGGGTTGGGCCCAGTATGGATCTCTGGGAGTTCCCACTTGTGGCAGGTTGCCAGTTTGAAAAGGAGCTGTTTACCACCACCCTCTCAGCCAGTTTTCCACCCACTACACAGACCACTTGTCCATTACACATGTTTCTCTAGGAGGAGGCCATGGGAAACCATACCAAAAGCCTTGGAGAAATCCAGGTAGGCCATGTCCACTGGTTGGCCCCCTCACCAACCAGGTTACTTTGTCACAAAAAGAAAATCTGCTTTTGCAGATTTGTCAAGCATAGCTGGCCCTTGGTGAATCTGTTCTGGCTTTTCCCAATCAGGTGCTTCATCTGACTTGTGATAGCCCCCAGGAGGATTCATTCCATAACTTTCCCAGATACTGAAATAAGGCTAAAGAGCCTGTAGATCTTCCTTTAAGTCCCTCTTATAGATGGGGTTGTCACTATCTCTCTTCCAGTTTTCTGGGATATCCCCTGATCTCCACAACTTCTCAAAAATTATGAAGAGACTTGCAACAACATCAGTCAGCACTCCTCACACCCTTGGGTGGGCAATGTCAGGGCCCATGGATTTGTAGTGCCAGGCTCCTGTAAGAGTTCACTTGCAACTCTTCCATCAGCGATGGTCAGTCTGTGTTTGCATCCACTTGGAATTTTGCTCCCAAGGCCTGGGGCCCAGCAGTGTTGGTGAGGACAGATGTGAAGGCAGTGTCAAGAACTGCTGCCTTTTCTGCATTGCTGATGATTAATTCACCTCTCCCATATAACAATGTGCCAATATTTTCCTTCTGTTTCCACTTGTTCTCTATGTACCTAAAGAACCATTTCTTGGAGCTTTTTACATTTCTAGCCAGTTTCAATTTGAGCTGAGCTTTTGCTATTCCAGCTGCATCTTTGCATCCCCTAGCTACAGCCTTGTCATTCCCAGTGGGTATTTGCCCACTTTTCCATCTCTGGTCTGCTTCTCTTGTGGTTTTGAGCAGACCCAGAAGCTCACAGTTAAGCCACACAAAGGATCCAAACTGCCAGCTGAATTCTCGAGGTGCTCTAAACTTCCAAAATACCCTATTTGTCAGGAGTTTGTGTCCAGCAATATCTTTTGAAAGGTGTTCCTGTGCTGTACACTGAAAATGGTAAAAACTTTGCAGAGAGAAATCTTTTTTTTTTCCCTATTTATGAAACATAAATACTGTCAAACTCCAGATTTGTAAGAAGCTTTGAATATGCAATGCATTAAAGTATTTGATTGCATCTATTTCTAGCCAGGTCTCTTGTCAGGTCAACTCTTGTCCATGCTTTTATTTGTTGCTGCAGTAAGCTGACAGAGTGCTGCATTTGTGTCAAAATTAATTCACTCTTAGTTCTCATTGTTTTACTTTTTCTCTGGTAGGCTTTTTAAGTTGTTTAGGGTGTTTGTTCATTTGGTCTTAATCTGCCTGTCCCTTCCCTCCCATTGATTTATTTTGCTGTTTCCCATCTCTTAGTTTTTCCTGCAGGCTGTACATTTCAGTTCAGCAGCAGAATATCATACATCATTAAAAGTATACAGGAACTAACCAAATTCACTGCATTTAACAGTGGCTACAACTGGCAATGATAAGCATCGCCACGATGACATCATTAAAAGATGACAGGCATGGAAGTGCATTGACATTTCCAAGAAGACAAAGGAAGGTGGCAATTAAATGTAATAATAATATACAGAAAGAAAAATAATTAAAATCCATGAGGTGGGCCCTGCAGTGAAAACTATTTTTTTACTTAGTAATTACCACAGTCCACAAGTAATTTCACCTTGACCTTAAAGGAAAAGGGCCTTCCTAAACCACTTTTTGACACTCTTCCCATCCTCATTCTCTTGTACTGTAGTGTTCTGGCCCTCTTCCCTTCTCAGTCCCTGTGGCTCCTGTTCATCTTCTTTCTTCTGAGCTTCTCAGTCCCCAGCATTTGCTGTAGCTGGTGCACTGGCAGAACGGGACAGGCAGTCTCAGATGTTGCTTCCAGCCAGCATTCTTGTGCTGCAGGTCCTGCAGCCCTGAACAGGGCTGGTGGCAGGGAGGCTCCCACTTACACACACAAAGTACATGGAGGGTCTGGCACTAAACACTGACGCACATCCACTTAGCATGTCCGGTGGACAGTCTGTCAGAGGCTTATGGCTCTGCCCAACCTACTTTTATTTTTGTGAGGACATCTCTAAACTCAGAGCAACACCCCATGAGATATCATTTCTTACTCCAATTCATGGACAGTTATTCACGGAATTATTTGGACTTTCTTGTTCTCCTCAGCAGGAACAAAATAATGTATATGGACAAAACAGTGATATAGAAGTATATTCTGAGAAATAGAAATATTTTTCCTATGACATATGGGAAAAAAAAATGAGCCTGGCCTGACAGTTACCACTGAAGATTTCAGTCAGATCAGTTAAAGTGACTAAATGCAGAACCTGGTTGTTTGAAAGAGTTAGGGCCTTTGCAGGTAGTTCTGCCAGCTCTTTTCATTACGAGCTGGAAGAAGGATGGAATAGGATTTTAATCAGATGTACCATTTGTTAAACTGGAAAGCTCTTGATAGTAAGATAATCTAAAAGGACTTAAGAGGTTTACTTACCTTGGGGAAAGTCAGAGAGAAAATAATATGAAATCCATATTAGAAAAAGCAGACTGCACAATATAAACAAGAAAAATCATTTTGCCTTGCAGACCTGACAAATCACAGCAGACAGAAGTTGTACAGGTGTTTGCAATGTGACACCTCCTTGATTTCAGGCACTTAGCAGAAGCTGTCTGGTTATAAATCTGCTTGTCCTCATTCCAGACATAGCTCATAAAAAAGTGGGGAATGCAGGATGACTTTTTTTCAGGATTTCAGGAGGGATGAATTTTCCTCTTGAAATACATTTTTCTCCTGCTGTCTATACAAAGTGTTTAGAGAAACTGTGCTTCATTCTACGTGCCAAAGTGAGTTGTACTTGATCACTAAATAGATCACGTGAAATTTTCAGCCACCTAGGAGCACTGATCAGAGGTGTGTAGCTATACCCCTTACCTACTTATACGCAGGGAAGTCTCAGCCTTTCTTCCTATTCAACAGCCCAGTGAATCCACTGGTCTTCAGGTCATGTGTCCTGTTGTGGGCAGTCCCAGACAGGAGAGAGGCTGACCAGCTTTGCAGAAGCCAGCCCCCAGCTCCTGGGCACTCAGTTTTGCCCCATTAAGTGGGGCTTAGTGCTGGGCTGCCTGTAAGTCAGGCAATGTGCTGCATGGGTTCTCACTCACCAAAGAACAAATGAGAGATTTTTGAACAGTTGTTACACATTGGGCAAGAGCCAAACCTCTTTCCCTCTTCAGGGATGATACAGGTCAAAACTCATTAACACATGTGAGAAGCCCACCCATAAAGCCTCTTTGCTGACTAAGCAGCCTCAGTTAACTAAATATGATGTAAATTTGCCAAGGGACTACTGTGCCCAGCTGAAGGGCAACTTTGGCAGTGCTCTTACAACTCCAGCACTTCGAGATTCATTAATCCCTTTTCTGGTGTATATTTATGCCCCAGGGGGATTCCTTTCAAACTGAGTCTGCTCTCCTGGGGCCTTTTCTCTCAGCTTTCCATGTTAACATTTCTGCATAATTCCTATTATCGTTTTTCTTACCTGATGCCTGCTTTGTTCTTTTGTTATGAGGGATAGGCATAATTAAGCTATAACGCTCTCTTACCTTTTAAATCTGCAGTAAGAAAAACCCAAATACTTTCTCTTTTTCTGGGTGGCCATTCACTCTCTCTTGATGTCCATTTGGTGCCTGACTGACCAGATTTTAATGCTAATTCAACCCTCCCCCTCCTAAAGTAAGAACATAGTTCTTTCAAGAAAGTTTTTCTGAAACAATTATCAGATATTATTAAAATAATTTTGAAAAGCTTGCATTTTGTTTTAATCGTAATTGCTGTATTTTTTTTATGGCCATTTGGATAGTTGTTTGATTTTTCTTACTTCTGAAGCAAAGATTTATTTAAACAGAATAAAATCTCAGCTACTTTCCTCAGCACCTTTGGAAAACAACTTGAATTAGGAGCTGTCACTTTCCACATTACATCAAGCTTTTAGTATTTTTAACCTAGATTTCTCTCCCGATTAAAAATTCAAGTTTTTCACAGCAAGCATTCAGGTATGAGTTGTAAAGACACACAAAAAAACCCCAAAACAAAACAAAAAACGCACAAAAAAGCCCAACCAACCAACCATATTTAGCCAGGATACAAGACCTATAAAGGGCCACATTAATAAAAATCACTCTTTTCCAAAGAAGAATTCTGAAACTAAGCTGAACAGATGATTTTTTTCCGACACCCAACAGCACACAAAGGCAGCTGGGGTTGTGTGGAGAGAAGAGATTCCTCTGTGAGTCACAGCAATCTCCATGAAAACAAAACTACCTTGTTTGCAGAACCTCTCTCCTGGATTCCCTTTGCTTCACATCTCCATAAGAACCTGGGGAAAAGCCAATCATCCTTGAATGTAAATAAAAATGAGTGCTGGTTTAAGGAGGGTTCCTTTTATCTCTGCTGGAGTTGTGCATAGAATATTTCATCCTTTAAGGTGTGTAGCAGAATTTACTCATGGGAATAAGGAAGTCACTAGAGCTGATACCCTTCAACATAGAAAAAAAAAGAGTGGTTCATGGATTTAATATTAAACTAAGGAATGGGCTACTTTGATCACTGAATTTGATCTCTTAACTTGAACTTCAAACATTAGCAAATAGTTGAGGAGCTGAGTTGTAAAAGTAAGGTTTCAGCCATTAACAAAATAAAACAGTCATTCTCACTGTGATCTGTATTTCCCTGAATTTCAAAAGGATTTACATCTGGGGCTTGTTTTGAATATATCTCTGGTTAAAAGAGGTTCCTTGAAAGTGACTTGTTCCTTCCTGTCATCCATAGACAATGCTATTTTTAATAAACAGGAGAAGTGTTTCATTTTCTTTTTGAAAAATCTTTGTGGTAGTGAATCTATAAACATGTTGCAGGGTTCATAAAATTTGTCCTCAGGATGCTTTTTGGATACTCCAGGTTGAGGCTCTGGTTTCTTTACACGCTATTATTACTTTCTTTGTAAACTTCAACACTTGACATACCAAATATAAAAGTTGTGGTTTGTTTGACCTTTATCTCCTCCTTTCCCATATACCTCCTTCTCTGTTTGGAGATTGTTTTCTTCACTTGAAAAGCCAAGTGAAAATCCTCCAGCTTCAAGAGGGACTAAACTGCATCTGTCTACAGAGGAAAAAATATATTTAACACACAGCTGGAACCCAGATAACTAAAATCAGTCACCTAGACAACTGTTCCACTTGATCAATGATCCTTTACTCTGGTGGCCTCTGTTGTTTACACCCCTGAAGACAGTGCAATTACATTCTTGAAACAGTTCAGGATTTTAGCCCACATTTTCTTATTTTTAAACTAAATTTCTTGGTAAATATGCACTGAACACTAACTAAAAACTCCTTTAAAACATTTTCCCCCCACTAATTTTCATTTTATTTTGGAACAAATTTCACCCTATTTCCAAATCTACTGGATATATGGTGAGGCACTGGTTGCAGTAAGATAACCACAGTGCTAAACCAGAAAGAAAATTCATTTTTCACCTTATGTTCAACTCTAATAGATACAATCACCATATAGTCTTTATAGTATTTCGTAAGTTATGGCAGAAGGTGGTTTTCTAGGATGATGTGCCAGACAAAATTTTTCTTTCCCAAATTAGAGGTTAAGCCCAACAGTAAAAATTTATCAAGAGCCAAGACACATAGCATCCCAACAAAATAAGGTGCTGATGGCTATCTGGTTGTTGATACAGCAGAGATTCACAGCTCTTGGTGAATCAGAAACTCAGAGGGAGTCCAAAGTTGGTTGCTGGTGCTTCTCACAGCCCCACCAAAATGCTGTGGCTTCAAGCCCTGTGGCATCCAGAGTCTGACAGAGATAATTCATGGTTTGGTATGTTTATACTGAATTTATTACAGCAGTACCCCAGCAATGTTGTTATAAAGCCTAACTCATTTTTATTATGGAAAGAATACTCAACTGTGTTTATATGCTCTTATGATTTCTTGTGTGTATGAGAATAATGGAGGAGTAAGTGAGATAACTGATTAATTTTACTAATTCTTTGCTGGAATGAAAAAGCTGCAGAATTGTGTAAAAGTCAGTGTAAAGTTTGAAAACCTATGACAAACATCAACTGTAAAGGCTTCAAACTTGATAATAGAATATCCTGAGTTGGAAGGGACCCACAAGGACCATCAAAGTCCAGGCCCAAGAATCACACCAGGTGCCTGAGAGTATTGTCTAAACACTTCCTGAACTCCATTAGGCTGTGACCACTTCCCTAGAGAGCCTGTTCCATTGCCCAACCACCCTCTGGGTGAAGAACCTTTTCCTAATATCCAGCCTCAACCTCCCCTGATACAGCTTCATAGCATACTTAATGTGAGGATAAGTATTATAGTTAACAAAACTACTACCTAGATATTTGTCATAGTCTTTTTTCATTTTTGAGATATTTAAGGTATATACTGCCTAACTCTTAAAGCACTGAAATAGCTTTCACTTGTATTCTTTTGTTTGCCAGTCATAGGGAAAAAAATGAAATCATATCTACTCCTGTTTCCTTCTGTCCTTCTGTATCCTTCTACCCCCCCCAATCTTCTAGAAATCTCAAGCAACTCTCAGTCTCACTGGGATCTCAATTCAAGCTTTTTGGTTAACTTCACACCTCTGTGGGGTTCTGCCTTTGTACAACAGCCCACTTCTGGTGTAACACTGACTTGACATTGTTTTTCATCTTGTCTTCCCATATATCCTGAGTATTTCATCTTGTATTCCCATATATCTTTTGGCTGTTCTCAATTGAAAGAGCGGTTGCCTTCAATAGAAGTACACATAGTGAATAAGGTAAAATGGAAGAGGTAGAATGTCCTTTTAGAGTAGAAGCTTAATCTAAAAGTACTAATTTACTTTTAATTACTTAAAACAGGTTTAGGTAACTTAACTAAGAATAGAGCAAAGCAAAAGGGTGCACATTGCTATCTTTAATTAACTCATTTCTGAAGAATTTAGACAAATTAAACAATCTGTAGCAAAAGTCAATACTGTTAATTTAGGTTACTAACTTGGTATCTGCTTCACTGAAACTGAAAGTGCCTGGATCGGGAAAGTGAGTTCATCTGCTTACAATACAATATACAATTAATGAAGGGACAGATTTGCCCAAAAAGATCGGCAGAGGAAGGCAGTGGCATGGTCTGGCTGTGGCATCTTCCTCTGTGGTGAGCAGGATACCTTTGGGAGTTTTGAGTGCTTTCTTAAATTGCATAAAGCCACTGGAAAATTGAGGACCATCTATTCATTCATGGCCTCTTCTAAGGACAGACATGTAACAAGCTAAAGGTAGTCATAGAGGTGCATGATGCACTAGTTAAAGCTGTGCATGTAAGGATTGGGGAAGCAAAAATAGGAAGTTTGTGGATTAGGCATGCAGATGTATTGCAAAAAACCCTCCTCTGTCTATACATCCTGTATTATTTCACCAGTGGGTTAGCACAAAACTAATCTGGCTACAGAATGTGGAACTCTTCTGCATCTTCACTAGTATGCCCAAAAAGTAGGCAGCCCTTTGCCTTTCCCCTCACTAACTCATGATTCATCTGGATGCCTCCAGAAGAAGGTGGATAATCTGTGCAGAAGGACTCTCCAACAGTTCCAGCAGTAAGGATGGAGCACAGCATCCAGATCTTTGTGGTTCAGTTTAGGCAGAAGGCATCTGGTGCCAGGGTGTCTGAACTGCAGCCAGGCTATAGGTGCTCCATATGTGCCTACCCAGGCAATACATCTCTCTCCAGGGGTGATGGGCCATGGACAGTTCCTGTTTGACAGCTGGAATGTGACCACCCTGGTTTGTGGAATAGGAAAGCTGTGGAATAGGAAAGCTTAGTATTGCACATATGGAATCTTGTACCTGGGGCCTCAGGGTGAGAGTGCACCTTGGAGCATCCTGTGCATACCAGTGGAGAGAGAACCTTCTAGAATAGCTCAGAAGATACCTACAGGTTTGGGCAGTCCTGAAAACTTGGTGTATAGAATCATGGCCTGGGAATAAGATTGGGTCCTTGGCACCAAATTTGGATTTAGGCACACTGAATCACACAGTAGATTTCTAACGCTTCTGAACAAATTTGATTTGTTTGATTATTTTTGTCTGCTCTCAGATGTGCTGTTCTAACATCCAGGTTTCTTATTGGTCTGTTTGAATGCTGTACCTATAGGCTGTTTGAGGGCTGATTTTATTTTGAGGGGTTGTCGTCAGTCAAGACTTTTAGAGAGGAAAAGGCTACAGAACAAGATAAGAGTAAACTAATGCAGTTGTTATAATACCTGCATATAATGCAGTTGTGATACTAACTTCTGAAAAAGGGTAAGGACAAAATATGAGAAAATTCATTAAATCAACTGAAAGGTTTCAAAAATGAAGTCAGTTAAATGATGCAGAAACTTTGCATATACTGTCATCCCATTCCTTTCTCTGTGCCAACTTTTTTTTTTTTTTTTTTTCACAAAATGCCAAATTCTCTTCCCTTCAATTGTCTTTAAGGCTCCTTTTGACACTTCAAGAAGACAGTTATTTACAGTCACACACTGAGTCCATAGCAGACCTCAGAGCAGTAATTTGGCATCCTACTAACTAGGCTACACCCAAAAGCTACTGGGTCATGCAATTTCTTGATATTACTAGTATTTTATTATACATCGTCATCAAAAAGCTGTATAAAATGTTGAACACAGATTATTTTGCTGATAAAATAATTCTTTTAATATATTAATATATTTTCCTAGGAGTAGTCCTTGATAATAGCAGCCGAGGCTTTTCAGAGAAATGCTTTCAATAATCAAACACTATACCTAAATTAGAGGACTTTATTTAGAAGGAAGTTGTGTCTTTACTTAAAGAAATGCTTTTAATGAAAACCACCACTTTCCTCCATATTACAGAGTGATTGTGTATTAGATTTGAATCTGATCTGCACAACTAAAAATTGTCAAAAAATGTCTTTCTTTGGATATGGAGAGGAAATCTAAATGTGCCTGTATGCAATGAAAAGTACATAAGGTTACAATGAAAAGTACATAACTAACAAACATAGCCAGTTTGCATGGCCATGAAAACTGAAATGTTGAGGCAACAGGAACCTGTTTAGCAAGCTTCCAAATTCCTTTCACTAAAGCTAAAGCTTCCTCAGAATAAGATTATAGTTCTCCATCATTAAATTAGATTGAATATGTATTTTCTCTTATCTGCTATCGTGCAACTACATAAAAGATGTGATTTTGGAAAAAGGGGGTAATTTGGTGTACCATTATTTGTTAAATACTGAGCACTCTCTGATCCCTATTTTAATTTTTACAATAAAGCCTGCTAAGACTCTGTTTGCTATCAAACTGTTTTGTGCAATGTAATTAAAAAGCTTAATATTTTGGCAATGTGAGAGAGAAGAGATAACTGAATGTACACCCATAAATGTAACAAATATGCATTATAAGACATATATATCCCCCATTAAAACAAGGTCATTTTTATTGGAATTACTTTCCTTGGGCTCCAAGAAAAAGTCAACACATAGTTACTGCCATCTTCAGAAAAAAAATTTAGAAAAGGGCAATTTAGCCTGCTCAGGAGATGATATTCACAAAGAAAAGCAGTTTATAAGAGGTAGTCATTCGGATGTGAGAGGTAGCACATGTCCTCCTCTCTCAGCATTCAATTCCATGTTTGAGCATTTGAATCAAAAAAGGGTGGAAGTTCAGAGCAGGGACATGTAAATTCAAGTGGGAGTATTTACACAATAACTGCTTTTAAAATAAAACATTTTATTAAAAGTATTTTGTCTTAAGAAAATTGAACTGTATATCTGACTTTTATATTAGCTATCAATGCAAAAAGAATTTGGAAGGAAAACAAAACAATGAAATCACTACTGGTAAGTCCTTTCTTTTTTCAGAATAGTGCACTCCTCCAGTGCTAGGCAGTAAAGATAAACTGTGTCTCTGATACTGTTTTTATTACAGGTTTGGATTACAGATTTCATTTAAATGACCTGTCAAAATTAACAGGCTCCTTACTGTTCACAGTTTATCAGGATGCCCCAGAGCTACTTCAGCAATGAAGAAAGCAAAGCTGTCTGGAGAACAAATGCTAACAATAAAGCAGCGGGCCAGTAATGGTAAATTTTTAATCATTATGTTCTTAAATACTAATTTTCTGTAAATTAAAGTTACCATTACTCTATTGCCTTTTTTCCTACATGTACAAATCCACTCTATATGAACTGTGAATTCACTGTCACTAGAAGTGAAACCAGGTCTTATGCTCTGAAAACCTGAGCCAGGACTAGAGTAGTCAGATTGAGTTATGTCTTGCTGGTTCACTTTTCATTCAACAAAGGGTGATAGTTAGTCTTATATTGTTGCAGGATTCAGAAGAGAAAAAGGGTTTATTTCCAGAACGTCAATTCCTCCTGAATTCCCTTGAATTCATTTGGACCTACGGCTCTATAACCTCTGGCAGATTGAGTTGGCTTTGTGCCATTTCAGCTCCAATAATCTGCAATTCTTCCTGGAAACCTTGAGTTGCAGGGAAGATGATGAAAGTACCTTGGATGAAAGTCAGGATAGTACCCTGGTAGTTGAAGTGCAGTAAAAGCAAAATGTAGGTGCTTCAGTTCAAGTAAGTAATATGATAAAGACTTGTCTGGGAGGTGCCCAAGTCCTGAGTTTTCTTGGAAAAACTGTGTAATCACTTAGTCTGTGACAGCACATGCCTTCTTAACTGTTGGTGTCAACTGCATTTAGAGCCACAGAGCATTTGAATGCAGTGCAGGAGGCACCTCAGCCCACATGGCCAGCACAGCTGGCCAGCACAGCTGGAGAAAGCAGTGGCTGTCTTTGTTCAAGATCTTGTAACTAGGTGGTGCAAGATTTGGATGTTATTTTCTCTACAACCTGAGTTGTATTGAAAACTATAAGTACCTGCCATGCCCAGGAAGAATGCCTTAAGGAATAATATGTGGACATTTTGGCTACTTGTACACATGGCCTGCCTGAGCAGCCCAGTGGAGGGGTGACAACATCAATGGACAAGGGAAGAGGTACAGATGCCACTTACCTGGACTTCTGTAAAGCCACAGCCATGGTCTCCCACAACACTCTTCTCTCTGAACTGGAGACAGATAGATTTGATAGGTGCAGTGTTAGGTGAATAATTGTTCGGATTGTTGCATCCAGAGGGTAGTGGTCAATGGCTCAGAGTCCTGATGGACATCAGTGACAAGTATTGTCCCTTAGGGGTCTGTACTGGGACCAGTGTTATTTAATATCTGCATTAATTACATAGACAAAGGGATCGGGTGCACCCTCAGCAAATGTGCAGATGACACCAAGCTGTGGTGCAGTGACACTCCTGAAGGACAGGATGCCATCCAGAGGGACCTGGACAAGCTGCAGAAGTGGCCCATGGGAATCTCATGAGGTTTAACAAAACCAAGGGCAAGGTGCTGCACCTGGATCGGGGCAATCCCCGGGATGAACACAGGCTGGGGATGAGCAGATCCAGAGCAGCCTGGCTGAGAAGGACTTGGGGGTGCAGGGTGGGTGAGAGGCTGGACATGACCCAGCCATGGGCACTCACAGCCTGGAGAGCCAAACGTGCCCTGGGCTGCAGCAGAGGCAGCGTGGGGAGGGGATTCTGCCCCTCTGCTCTGCTCTGGTGAGACCCCACCTGCAGTGCTGCATCCAGCCCTGGGGTCCCCAGCACAGGAAGGACATGGACAGAGTCCAGAGGAGTCCACCAAGATGATCAGAGGGATGGAGCAGCTCTGCTGTGAGGAAAGGCTGAGAGAATTGGGATTGTTCAGCCTGAAAAAGAGAAGACTTCAGGGTGACCCAATTGCATCCTTCCAGTACCTGAAGGGATCCTGCAACAAAAATGGAGAGGGATTTTTAAAAGGGCACGTAGTGACAGGACAAAGGGGAAAGGGCTTCAAACTGCAAGAGAGTAGGTTTAGATTGCATATTAGGAAAATACTCTTTACTGTGGAAGTAGTGAGACACTGGAACAGGTTGTCCAGAGAAGCTGTGGATGCTTCATTCCTGGAAGTGTTTCAGGCCAGGCTGGAGGGGGCCCTGAGAAACCTGGTCTAGTGGAAGGTGTCCCAGCCCATGGCAGTGGGGTCAAAATTAGACAATCTTTAAAGTCCCTTCCAACCCAAGCCATTCTATGATTGACATATTTCCTATCAGAGACAGGCACTGTGGAAAAAGGTGTGAAAGATTCACACCAGCAGAAGAACAAGAGTTTCTCTGGCTTTAGGTGTTCACAGGTCTATCTGTCTCTTCCCAGGATTATTTTATGCTTTGTTATATTAATTTTAAGGGTAAATAAATTAAACTGTTACAGTTTATTCCTGTCTAAATTCTTAGAAATGCAGATACCTTTAAAATTCTGTGGTTTTTAATATTTGTCACAAAATGTGAGAAGCACTTCTATTTTGCAAATTACTCTATATATGGTTCTTTAATAACCCTTTGTGAACCATTCTGAGCCTTCATCAAGCATTAAAAACAACCGCAGAATCACAATATATCCCAGCACATCAACAAAATTTCTCTCTGTTGAGAAAAAAACTTCTGAATTAGTTACAGATCCTCTTGATAATGCTGTAATATGAAGAGATTACCATGTTAAGATTTTTTACTTTCCTTCAGAAGATCTGTAAGTGGACACACTCTTTAAATAAATTACATATGACAGTGGAGTGAATTTTGTCGCTGCAGATGCATTTCTTATAATATAAAGTTAAATGAGTTTATATAAAGTTAAAGGTCCTTTTGATCCTCCAGGTATTTTCAACACTTTCACTGGAGAATTACTGCAATTTTAAAAGGAAAAGTAGAGGAAAATACTTCTTTTTAACTGCAGAATAAAAGTTTGAAGAATGCTTCCTTTTTCTTTTTTGCTTGAAATAAATTGATTTTCAAATATGGAAATAATTAATTCACTGAACTCTGATTTAAACCTTAATTATTTTAACACCCCTTTTATTTTTATGTCACACAGGTATAGAAAATGATGAAGAAATTAAACAGTTAGATGAAGAAATCAAAGAACTAAATGAATCCAACTCCCAGATGGAAGCTGATATGATTAAACTCAGAACTCAGGTAACAGTTTTATGAAGCCCTAAATTCAAGCTGCTTTTTCTACTTTACAACAATTTTATTTAAAAATTAGACTGATTTTAAAAATGTAGGAAATATATTGTTCCCCTTTCTGTTTGTTGTATACTAAGATATCTATGCATAATTTGCTATTTATAAAATCTAAAAACACTGTTCATTATGCAATTTTCACATCAGTTACCAACAGTCAAAAAACAAAAAGAAGTCAGCAAAATGTATTTTTTAAAATAATGACAAAACATGACCTGTTGTGGTCAGCTTAGTATTTCCCCCTGGTAAGGCTATGCCTTTCTAATAGCAGTTAAAATATTGTGTGACAACATGGTCATTAACATAAGTTACAAGGTGAAGGAGCCCAGATGAACAACATGGCTTTTGCCATGTCTTACAGAGGAGATTCAGACAGAGGAGTACCTGTTACACTTTGTCGTGTGATACACTAAATGCAGCCCTTGGGAGCAGTAGTGGTTCCAGAGATCCAGCTTAATTCTTTTTTCCACATAAATTTGTTGGGGAGAAAAAAAGGGGCAGAAAACCTAACATTAGACTATTAACTAAAATCCCATTATTCAGTAGTCCTAAAAATGGAAGGAAAAGGCAAAAGAAGAAAATCAATTAAATTCCCCTAGAATTTTTCAGTGTCCAGCATAGATTCTGGTGCTTGTCTCTTCCCATGATTTGAGCACAGACACCAACAGTGAAATTCATCACAGTCACCGTTTGCTAGTCTTTAGTCCCATGATCTCAATGTAAACAGAGTAAACCATTCTTTGTTACTTATTTGCTACTTGTGGAGATGGGCACCATGTCCATGCTCCTTCTCCTCTTGTATAGTCATAAATACAAGGCAGGATGTGCTTCTTCAACTTGGTTTTTATTTGATTTCTAAACCTTAGCCAGATTGATACTGAAACCTCACTTCTATTTTTATTATTAAGGAGCCCTGCCTTCGGAGTTCTGCTGTCATTATTCAGCCTTCATAGGATTTGATTCATGGTTTACACAGTTTCCTGATGTGACCAAATATAACTGCAGGGAAATGAGGGCAAAATCTGCAAAAACATAAAGCAAGAAGAATAATCAATGGCAGGAAAATTACATATATTTACTCATAAATTACATATATTTACTCAGAAATTTGGTCATAAATTATGAATCTGGCAGCTTCCAATTGTCTTATGTCTTCTTCTGCTTAATACACTGTAGATGCTATTCACATACAGACTGATTTAGCTGAGTTTTTAAAAAATGTGAAGTAGTTTGGCTGTTACATATACATTAGGTAAGTGCTCCAGTTGTCAGTAATTTACTGCACTTCTAATTTTATATTTGGCCAGATGAACTGAAAAATAAAGCCATGATAACACTATAACAGGCACAGACATGTACTGAGTTTCAGAGATTTATCTAGAATTACATATCAAGCTTTGATCTGAAATGAGTACAGAGGCCATACTTTAGTGGTCTCAGTTCCAGCTTTCATACTTCAGACTAGTGCCCCTGCATATTCTTAGAAGTCAGATTAGGCACTTTGTGGGACCACTGAATGTTCTTGGTAAAAGAAAGCTCAGCTGGTGATTTTACCATTAAGTTAAAAGGATATTTTTCCCACTTCAGTGCAGCAGATTTAGAAAAAGGGTAGATTAAAATGATTAATGGGATTTTAAAAAGTAGAGCTACAATGGACCATGAAAACATCATTTTGTCCACCAGTCATCTTTACTTCCTAAGATCTTCCTAAGCTAAACCTGATAGGTGCTTGTCTAACCTGTTCTTTACTTCCCATATTAGAAATTCCACAATCTCTGGGTAATCTGGTCTAATACTTATCTGTTCTTACCCAGGTAGCTACTAAGGCCTGGCAGAGAATCCCAACTGAGTTAAACTTCAGCAAAAAATTCAGAGGCCTTAGTTCTGAATACATACACTCTCCTGAAGATAAGCAATTTACATTTACAACACATAGAGAATACATCATACTCGTTATCAAACTATTAAGAGGATCAAAGTCAACAGTCCCCTTTATTTGCAAAAGTAAAATTATATTTTATATAAAATATAATGTATTATAAATATAAATCTATAAATACATAAAATGACATTAAATGGTTGCCGATAAGCCTTTAGAAAATCATTGTGCAACTCAGATTTCAGTAAGACTTGACAGATGGGGAATATACAAGGGGAAAATAGTGGAAGTTATGTGAACACCAGAAGTAGCAGCAGTCTTGTTTGATACAGATTTGCAATCCATATGATTGTAAGTGCCAGTGAAAGTTTTTCATATGACAGGAACAGGAAATTCTTCCATGTAGAATTTTTTCTATTTAATAAAGAGAAAGGTAAATATTTTTTCTTAGTTGGAGCAGTTGTAAAGGAGCAGTTGCTCCTTTATTCAGCTGCCTTTTTACCTAAGACTTTTGGAGAAAGTATTTTTAACCTAAGATCTTCTAGTAAATTTGTTCAAATTTAACATGCAAATATGAGAGGAGGGGACACATAAAGGGGAGAAGGGAAGAACAAATCTGCAAATCATTGTGTATTCATACAAGCAACAGATTATCCTATTTTCAGAATATATTCAAGTAAACATTTCTTAGTTTTAGGGTAAAACGTGGGGAGGGAGGTTCAGCCTTTAAGTGAACAAATATAATAATTAAATTTAAAACAGGTGAAGTTACAGATGAACACTAAGTGAAGTGGTGAGATATGCTAATCATCTGCCACTGTATTTGCAGATACTCAGCATCTCATGAAAAAAGTAAAAAAGATGATTCAAGTTGCAATGCTCAGCTAGATAGAAAATCTGTAGAATGTCAGCTCCTGCTGAAGTTAGTGTGAGGTGACTGCAGTATGCCATACTGAACTGAGCATTCATTGGCATCAGACTCCTCATTCTGGTCTGTAATATAAAAAAAAGAAAAATTAGGATAGATATTGGAGTATGACTTTACTAAGAAGTACCTATGAAAGATGTTTTGCATTTGGATACAGCATTTCCCTCCAATGTAAACAAGCTGAAAGGAAAATAAGAGAGGAGCATCAGGTGTCCAGGTTCAAAGATAAATATTTTCCTTACTAATATATTTTGTGGAAATAGCTCAGAATCAATTAATTGTGACAAAACCAAGTTCCTACAATACTTGGATTAACTTGGATTAACTGCAATATGCATCTGTAGTCAAAGCAAGAGATACTTGGAGACTGTTTATGTAGACACATCACTTTTCAAAATTACTTCTATCAACTAATGGGCTGTATTTCCATAAGCAGACTGAAAGTTTAGGTCCAAAATAAAAGGTGATGCCTCTAACTACCTGACTGTACCACCACTTTCCAAACATTTACTCACCCGTGGTCAACTTAATACGCACTTAAGAACCTACACCCCTCTGCCTGTTACTACTGCACAAACCTCTGACCTTCTCATCAGCATTTTAATTGTATCAATTCCTCCCATAGCTCACTCTCTAGGCCAGTGTAGAAATGGATAAAGCTCATTTTGAGAATACAAAACCTTGTGTTCTTTGGCATTTTTTCCTCTTCACTGGCTTCTTTTTTCTTGTCAATGCATATTTTAACCTACACACACACACAGAGCACACTCTACTCTCTGTAATAGATGTTAACAGTTATCACCCCATGTGAAAAGTATGGACAGGGCTACAGAGGAAAGTGCAGAGAGATGGGAGCAAGCTCTGCATGTGCTCTTGATGAGCTGGACATAAGCCAGTGCTCATCTGAAATCTTTATAACTCCATTAGCACAATGCTCTCCACAAGCTCAGGAAAGCTTTCTCTCAGTGATGCTTTTAGCTCAAGCAGGGCACATGCAAGGTCAGAGCTAACGTGTCTGGTCACCTGGAAACACAGGCAGAGCACAGTCTCAGTTGTTTTCACCTGTACATGAAGGAATGCCAGAGAGCTATGTGCAAATATTCTTCAGTTTCTTCAGTTTTACAAGTCATTGTATGTACTGGAAAACTTTGTACAAAAATTTGTACATCCATTGCAATAACATGCAGTTGTTCAGCTTTCACGAGCAGCTCTGTGAGTTTGCACAGAATTATATTATACTTACAAAGAGCTAAACACTGGCAGCAAGGAGCTGTGCATGCTTAATTAACAAGATATATGTGCAGCTGAAAATATAAGAAAGGCATGACTTAGAGAAGCAGAATGCCCCTAAGATTGGCT
>VWZP01000967.1:494029-506529 GCA_013396995.1 Dicaeum eximium | reverse complement strand
TAATGCCAATCCCTGCTTCTGTCTCCTGCCAACATCAGTATCTCTTCTAACAAATCCTTTTGCCAAAGAATATGAGCCAACTCCTCTGGTCTTGTAGGACCATTTTTCCATTGTTTTGATCAACAGGCTTGAAGAGTGTCGCCTCGAGCCAGATCTTATGAGCTCTCAGCGACCCCTTCATACCCGGAATAGCCCAGCTACCCGGATGGCTTCAAAATGAGCAGGAGGCTCTCGTGGTGGTGTTTGGAACAGAAAAGGGTTTAATAAGAAACAAAATAACAAACTCTCTACAGAGAAAAGCCGTGCCAGGGCAAGAGATGCTTGCTCCTGCTAAGCACCCCACAAAAGCGATCAAATCTTTTGTTCTGTCCCTTTTCTACCTAATGGCTCAGGCGGGACTTTTTGGCTCTGGCCCAATTGAACGGCCCCAAGTTTGAGGTGAAGGGCAGAGGGTCCTATGAGGTGTCTCTGTACCAAATTCGAAGAGAAGTTTCTGGAGTTTTTGCCTTTTTTAGGAGACAAAGAGTACCTGGAAATTCTATTGTAATTTGGTCGCCCTGTCAACAGGAGGCACACTGCTACACAGGCTATTCTCTGTGCTTGTGGACTTAATCCTTCTTGAACTTTTTTGACTTAATCCTTCTTGAGCCTCTTGTGCCCGGTATCCCAAACAATGGCTTCATAAATAACACTAGATCTCTCTGTTCCTATTGCCCAGAAATACTTTGCATGTCTCTACATCCTTGTATTACATTTTGCTTTTTCTTGATTATTCACTGACAACTCTTAGATCTGTGACCAACTGCTACATTTTTATGAAGTTTTGTAATAGATAAAAAAAAAAGCCTGTTATCTCTAAACAATCTCTAACCTTGCCTTTCTATTTAGTACATCACGTCATCAAGTTCTTTATGTATAATATATAAGTTCTGTGCTGATCAATCTTTTTGTCTTTGGTCACTTCTGGTTTTGATATTTAAAATCAGTAATGAGATTATGTGCCTCAGTAGTACCAAAAAGACAAAAAATATGTCAGAAACTGTATGCACAAATAACTTTGAGCTTTGTCTTGTCACTACTAAATACAGAGTTTTACTTCCTCATAAAGAAGTGGGGAAGATGTAGAATGGAACGTGTGCAATCAATTATTCATTCAGCCCTTTTTGTAGAGAAAACCAGATCTAACTCTAGAGCAAGAGTTTTCATTACAGACATTTTTTTCAATGGATTGAAATTGATCTCTAAGCAGAACATTTAACCCAGCTGACAGTAGACTTGATTTCCTTAACTACCTCTCATGAATGATAAGGAATAATTTGGGGATTCTCAGATTCACTGACTGTACATTGAAAATTACTCCTCTTGCAAATGCCTCCAAAAAGCATGATCAGCCCAACTGCCTGGGAAAGGATCAAAACAGAAAAAAAAGAAGCTGCAGGACAAGTAAACATGATCAGTAAAAAGCAAAAGAGAAAGGACTATCAGACCATCAAAAATGCAGAAATATAAAATGGAGCAAGTAGCAAAAAGAGATAGGCACACTTGTGATAGGCACACTCGTGATGGCATAAAGCCCTTTCAAGAAAGAAAAGAATGCAAGGTACAGTGGAGCTAGAGGATGCATAATTATGACAGGCATCCCAAGTGGATGTTTTTCAGAAGTAATAAAGTTTTTCTGATATTCACCTATTGACACTTGCACTTACTCCTTGTTTTTGCATTACACACTGGACTCTGCCCTGTCCAAAGGTTTTGCTACTTTTGCTAATTGATTCAGGCTGCCAATGAGAGAAGCTTTAACCTTAAATTAGCTTTAGATGTGTCTTGCTTTCGTGATCTGAAAACAAGAAACTCTTAAGACTGAAAAGTCAAACTGCTTCACTGAAAAAACATTTGGGCTGCACACACTGACATTGAGCATATGTCTGAGGAGCTAGACATAACCAACTGTGCTGTGGGGGTGACTGATGAAGTTTTTTCTTCAGCCTTGAAACACTCTGTATGTTGGATAACCTGGATTTGTGGGTACCTGTTACTTTGCTCAAGCACCCACTTTCCATTTGACACTTAAAGACAGTGAATGTCCCCCTGAAGAACAGAACCTTGGGCCAGGTTATCTTCTTTGTCAGATCTTGTAGCCTCACTAGAGGATTTCCCTTGCTTGTGGCTCTCTGGTGATGCCTGTCCTGCTATTCCCTTGCCTGTAGCTCTGGGGCTGCCTGCACAGAGTGGTCCCAGAGGCACCAATACCTGCAGCAGCTCCAGGGAGAGCAGCAGCTGCAGCAAAGACTTCACTGGGGTGACAGCAGCACTAACTGCTTCAAACTATGCTTTAGAGAACACTTCTAGTTTAGATCCTTTTCTGTGGTTATTTGTTATGAAAGTGAGGCATAAATTTATATCCAGCCATTACTTATAATAGGAACAATTCAAGAAGCAGTATGTTTCTTCCATTTTTTTGTGGTGATTATTAGATGGCTGTGGTTATTTTTAAATTGGTTTGTTGCTTCAATTAATATAAGTAAATATGTTAAATTCAATGGTATCTGAGTAGTATGCAGCTAGGAAATAATGTGCCTTATAAAGAAGGAGCTATTCACTGGTGCTTATAACATATGGAATTGCTTTTATTCAGCTTTTCACTGACCATGGCCTTTATAATGAGAGAACGGAAGTCATTACTGGATTTACACATTAAGGAGATGTTAACAAAATGAAAACAGATTTTCAGATGGAGATTGTTTTCTGTAAGGACCACCTTGTCCTTGCTTGAGACATTTTTCCTAAGGAGATTATTCTCTACATGCATGGAACCGAAGATAGATTTTTTTCTTGTAACATTAACATTAAAGACAAGTGTGTGCACATGTGCATACAATCCTAAATTGTGAAGGGTGCCACTTCACAAAATCCACAGTCGTGCCTTGGAGCCCTGAGACTCTGCCCAGATGGATGCCCAGGATATGTGAGCCACATTCATATTTAAGCAGATCATTGTTAACACCTCCACCAACATGTTCAGGCCTAGACAGAAGTAAGGTCTTGCTCAGATATGAGTAATATCTGACCTTTATTGCTAAAATAGATATTTCAGCTCTTCTGACTACACATGACATGCTACCTATTTACCTCTCATGTCTGTGTTCCCAGATACATATATAGAGTTAATTTCTCATTAAAAATCCTGAAACCCCAAAACTTTATGAGAGCCTTCTTATACCTTCCTATGCCTTTCTATGCTGTACCTCTTGGACAAAGAAAGAATTTTATCTTTATTTCACTAACGCTTTCCGTAAACTACGAAAAGAGAAAAGTTCACAGTAAAATCTAGTTTTGCTGCTCCTCCCAGGAAAATGGCATAGCAATGGTTACAGCAGCAAATTTAAGCAATTCAAGCCTATTCAGGAGAAACTTATTTCTGTCAGGTGCCAATTTCTCTGATTATTACCTGCTTAGTTATATGGTCCTTTAAAAAAAAAAATTATCTTCTGAAATTCCCTTCTAGTTATTTCACTCTTTCTCATTTGCACCATCTATAGTTATCAGAATACATGTGAGCACAATTTCTGAAAATTACTTAAGCTGAATTTCTGTCCCAGGAGGAAGGTCTGGAGCATAATGTCTGGAAGAATAATTCATTCCAGGAGACAGAAAGGAATGATCTTTTTAAGAAATTGCATTTACTGTAGGCCAGCCGATGCAAAATACTTAAAACCCAGAGCAAAATGTGGTATGTCTAAAAACAGATATTGCAGTATCAGCAGAACTTCTAAGTTTCTGTAGTCATAACTTTTGTGACTGTGTAATTAGAAGCCATTTTGAACTGACTGGCACGAAAAGGGAACCTCTCAGGGTAGCTGGGTAAATAAGCAAGAAGAAATAGCAATATTCATGGCAAAGGTTGCACCTCTCCTTGGATGTGCTGACTCAGGTGAGCACTGCACAGGAGGTGATCTCATCTGTAGATAGCGATCGTGAAAACCATTCCATGGTGCATCTTGTCCACACATGATCAGCAGCTGCCTGAACAGAGATGATCAACACCTTGGGAAGTCATTGTTCTCACATGCTTCCCTTTGAAAATCCTGCATAAACCTTGATTTTTTGAACTGCCATTTGAATTCACCCACTATTTCCTAAGGAATCGGATACACAGTTAAGCATTCATGACAAACAAACCCATAGATAATAAAAATGGTAAATTTAGATAAAACATACATAAAAGGTAAAATAAAAAGGGTAAAACAAAACGGTAAAGTATATATCCCACCTATAATGAAATATACTAACATATAGCAGCATAAATACTCATAACAGTATTCATCTATTAAATTATCTGTTTTAAATGTTCCAAGTGTTCTTCCCCCAAATCTCTGTGCAAAATAATCTGCCTAGGAATTCTTTTCCAAAAGAAGACCAAAACTATTTTAATCACAGAAAAAGACAGGTTTTTAACAAAAGTAGCTGGGGTTTCTTTTTAAACAACTAGAAGAGAAATAAAAACATTTTCAGGTGTTCTCATGAGCTCCTTGCAAGCATGTCCTTGCTTCCAAGCTAACCAACAACTTTCTGAGTCATTGGCTAAATCCTGGCTTATACCCCCTTGTCCTAGAAGGCTCCTCAGATCCTCTCTGAGAAGTAACTCCAGCTGCCTGCTCCAAGTCTCTCAAACACAACTGCTCTGGGCCCCTGCATTTGCACAAAGAGCAGCCCTTGTGCTTCTGTGCCACAGGGGTCACCTTCCTTGGTATTTTTCAATAGCACAAATTTATAGGAGTTAAATAAAATGAACACCATGACTCAAAAATAGAAATGGAATTAGGAATCTCTCAAGCACCTTCTAATGTTTTGTTTTTTAATCTGAGACCTAAAACCTTGTGCACTGAAGAGAAGGGGCAGGGAGAGCATGAAGAAGGATGAAAAAAGAAAGTTCGAAATGGAAAAATAATGACTGTGTCCTTTTAATTCTGGTGTCTCTGAAAAAAGTTACAAATAAATATTAGAAGTATGTTGTTCATGTTGGTCTTAAAAATGATACAGGGATTTTTCTTTTTTTTCCATTTAAAAGCTAGTATTTTGTACTAAAATGCCTGCCAGCTGCCAGCTTCTTAATAGATACTTGTTAACGAGGACAAGGTCTCTTGTGGTCTGTTTCTCCACAGAATAAGACATCTTAATTGCACTGGGGTTTTCAAATATTTTGCTTTTTTGATAAAACAACAATAAAAGGAAGCAATTAAAAATCAAACAGCCTTTCAAACTGTCTCTTTCAAACTCATTTCTACCTAAGAGCTGTTTTGGCTGTTGTTCTGTTAGAAAAATGAGAGTGAGGATAGAATGACAATTGGCCATGAAAGAAAAACAAACAAAATCAGAAAAATCAGCAGCAAAAAAAAATGTGCTAAATTTCTAAAATTCTTCCACCTAACTTTCAAATTATAAGGATAAATAATAGAGCCTTAACTCATATTTTAAAGATATTGCTACTTTCAGTCAGAACTGGATGGGAATAAATTATGCTTTCCCCAGGCTATGCAAAAAGGGAGAAAGGAACCGAACCGGCCAAATGTCCATTTTGTGGATAAGACAAACAGATAAGTGTAGGCCAGTGGAACATGTACAGCAAGGATCGTGGAGAATAAGATTTCTGTCTGTGCAACTGAAGAGAATTGTACATTACACTGATTTGCATGCACAAGGTGCCCATATTGCTACAGGTTTTAGTAGTGGATTTTTTTCTCCATTTGCTTCTTTAGCACACTCTGTTTTCCTTACTCTTATCTAAGTCTTGCATCTGGAATGGCTGTTTTGCCTTGGCAGGTCATTATAAATTCAAGGGCCAACAGGAACAGAGCATGGCTGCAAACATGATATTTGGTCATGATACCTGACTTACAAATCAAGACCCCTGATTTCACAGCCATTGTAACAATGCCCTGGGGCAAAGAACATTGTTTTGTTTTGTTCTCTTTTTAGTACTTATTTGTCTGCATTCCTGTTCACAGGACTGTCTTACTCTCTAAAATTACTTAATTCTAACCAGAGACTGTAACAAACAACAGAACATCAAAGGTGACTAGAGGAGGAAGATCAAACAGCAATTAGTCAATCCGGGAGCAATTAGAGGACATTGAAAGTGCCCTTAGGGAGAGAACAGGATTGAGCTGGCCCACCCTAGCTGAACAGTCATACTGGCTTTGATCAGCCTGGAAAGTGTGGATGAATTGAGGGAGGTCTGTTGATAGCCTCAACCTCAGACAACCTAGCTGAACACACTCTCTTACCTCTTGGTGTACCTTGGTATTTGACTCAGAAGTTTGAGAAACTACATATTTCTGGTATATTATTTTTAAATACAAACACCTATATGGAAAAATATATGTTCTTCTGAATGTCCTGTTAAGTATTGCATTACTTCTGACTTTCCAAAGCCCTTTGTTAAACTATTGCTGCAATCAAACTATGGTTAATTGATTTTGCTCCAGAAAAACTTGCATTTCACTGGAAGCTAAGGTCCTGATGAATAGAGCAGACCATTCCTGTCCCAGATTGTGTCATATTGGTGAAGTTGCTCATGACTCACCCTCTAAGCTTGTGAGGCATCTTGCCCAAGCTGGTCACCCAGGCTCAGCTGTTGTTAACAGTGAGGTGTCATTGCCAAGGGGCAAGTCAGGTGATGAAAAAACCAGATGATGCCTGGAGGGGATGTCTGAAGAACTCTTGGCCAGCCTCCTGCTGAGGTAAGGGCTGTTGCCAGCAATCTCTCATAGCAGTCATGGCTTTGTCTAATCAAATCTTGAGAATCTCTGAGGAAGAGGATTCTCACCATTTCCATGTAACCTGTGCCAGTGCCACACTGCCATCCTAGTAAAAAATATTTTTACACCATATCTAACCTAAATTTCTCAAACCACAATTTACAACCGTTGCACCTATATCACTGATATTGTATCATCTGCCACTGCAAAAAATGGCTTTGTTTTATCAATGTTTGTACTTTCTCTTCCAAGTGTCACAGGTTGCTATTGGATCACAACCCTAACCAAACTTCACCAGATTAAATAAGACCAGATCCCTCCGTTTATGTTCACAGGTCATGTATTCAAGGTCATTGGGCATCTTGGTGTTCCTCTTTCTAGCTTTTTGTCACCCCCTTTGATCTGGTGAGGCAGAACAGGATGTGTCCTTCCAGGACATGTGCACCAGCTGTGGCAGAAAGCATCTTCCCTCAATTTGCTGCTTCTGTTTCTCCTGATGATGCTCATTCATTTAAAATTAGGAACAGAAAATATCTACACTGCTCTGGAGAATTGAATGGCATTTGTTCATCACTGCCTCCAGGCTCCTTCCTAGGATTTTGCATGCCCATGGTTAGGGCCTGTCCCTCCTGCCAACCCTCCCTGGGCTGGGGTTGGGATCAAGTCCATAGGGGGACCCAGTGTCCAGCACAGCCCTGGGATGTGTGGGCAGGGCTGTGGGGATGGGGATGGGCTGAAGCCAGGCTGGAAATGGCAGTTTGTTTAAAAGCAGCTCTGCTTGCCCTCACAGGGGCTCTGGCCTTCCCCACAGCAGCTCCCTCTGCCTAGGGACCACCTCTGCTCTTCCCAGACTGTCCCAGCACCCCAGAGGCAGTCCCTGGGCTCAAGGCACCCAGGATCAACCCAGGATCTTCCCAGCTGGGAAGTGGGCACAATCCCACAGCATTCATCTGTCTTCAGAGAGGGCATTTGGTTTTATTTATGATTGTAAAACATGTGGCTGGTGACTCTGATTCTCTGAGGCCTCCAGGCACAGCTGCAGAACAAATCATAGCCTGGAATCTCTTCTGGGTGAGGCATTTCCTCAGTGTAGTCAAGGGATTAAACTAATAACACCCAATTTCCCGCTATGCTAATACTGAGGAAAATTACTCTGTGGGAAACCAGGAGCTCATTGGTTCAAATACATTTTCCTTTGGGAAAGTCTCTTCAGGGGAGAGTTTTCTTATTTTCCTTTATCATCACGGGCAAACTCCTCCATTGTATGTTGGCTGGCCATGTTTTTCTGCATTTTAAGTGGCTTGCCAAAGCAGGGCTTAAGTTTTTTTTAATTCAGTATTTTTATTAGCATATAATTTAAAAAGCCAGAATGATAAAAACAGGTTATCTTCCTGTGCTATCTACTTTTCAAGCCTGGCTTCACTAGCCAGTGCAGGTTGATAAGTGTTTTACTTCTACTGTGTTACCTGTGAGAGTTGTGTAGAACCAAACCAAAGGAATTAGGTCTAATAGATCCTTAATGCACAGTTGGTAAAAAAACAAGCGTATGATTTATTTTCCTAAATATCAGATAAGGAGTAGGCAACGTTCATTTTCTGCATGCAACAAATTGTCCCTTTGAAAGGGAGGACACATTAAAATGCATTGGCTGAAAGAACAGAAATATGTGGCAAATGTAAGTTATACTGGCTGATTTAAGGTACAGTAAGCATCCTTAAACACATTCACAAGCACCAGGTACTCTCCTCGAAGTGAAGATTCAAAGATAACTTGGAAGGCAAGCTTTTCCTTTTTTTTGTCAGTCACAGGAATTTATTATATAAAGAAACTAACAACACTTGTTCAGGTGTCTGCAAGTCACCAGGCAAATAAGGTTACCCATCACATTCCACAGCTAGGCATACTCTTGTTCAAATTTGGATGGAACATCTTTTATAATGGAACCAGTGAAGGAATAATTTCCTCCAGAAATTCATATTATATTCAGGAAAGGAGAATGGCATCTTTTAGAGATATCAAAATTACTATCCCAGCTGAGAGGAAGAAGGATTTATGAGTAAGTGGAGACAATGTTCTTGATGTTCTATGCTGTGCCAGCAGATATCATAAACCCTCAGATGCCCATGGTCAGAGAAGTTGCATTGCCTCTGACAGATCTGGCTGTGAAGATGCACGAGGTGTTTCAAGAGTGATGTATCTGAGTATAGCCTAAGCTTTCCTGGATAGCTGAGAAATGCTTATGAAAAAGCATTTATGAATTTTAATAATTGCATTTAGCACAGTTGCTGACATGCCATCCAGATACTCCATGACATTCACTTCGCATATAGAATAGAAATAGAAGGTAAGATTATGTGCTTTCAAAACCAATTGGAGTTTTGTTTCTGCCTTTAAAAAATTAACAATCACATGTGTTTAATCTTTAGATCCTTGTGCTGGTATATTATCATGAAGACACCTTAAATATAAGTTTCTATGGTGCTTCATTAGAGATTTTGTCAATATGATCCTCTTAACTCTTACTGTTATTATTGACCAAAAGGTTCTAATTAATGAACTAGGTCATGATTCAGTGTCTGCTAAAGACAATGCAAAGCATTTTCACTGTCAGGTATCTGAAGATATGTTGAAATGTCTAGAATGCCCGATTTTATATCCAAAGATAGAATGTTAACATGGAGATACAAGCTAAACTGAAGAGGATTTGAGTATATATTTCTTATACCTGAATTTTTAGAAAAACAAAAGATGAAAGTATTAATTCTCTGATATTTAAAAAAAATTTTTTTTACTACCTCACCAAAGCAAAATCTATAAAACTAAATTACTGTTATGGAATAAAACCAGCAAGTGGCAGTATTTGACAAAAATTTGCGAGATGGATAGGAAACTTTTAAAAGCAACTGGAGATTTACACTATATCTAACTATAAGGTAATAACTTCTAGTTATTTTTTCTGAATAGCATTCAGAAAGAAACAGATCTCATTTCCAGCATAATTTTTTTTCTTTTTTTTTTTTTATTAGGTCAACACTTCAACTAGAGAAATTGGAAACAGAAGACACATTTCCCATGGATATTTATATGCAGGGTCAACAAAAATGACCCTGCACATTTTATAAAAAATCTTCTATAAAAACCGGCTAAGAATAGAAACATATATCAAAGCCATTTGGAAGTTTTATTTATCAGAAACCTTCCCTGCCACCAATTTAGAATAGCATACAATGAATATTAAAATAATTCAATTATAGAACTGTTTAGGAAAATACCTTTAAGATCAGTGAGTCCAACTATAAACATAACACCTCATTGTTCTGGATTCCACAGGGCATGAAAAAAGTCTAATTTAAAGGACTTATGAGGCATCAATAACATATTAACCAAGAGCCTGGAACTTGCATGTAACAATGTAAATGGCATTAATGATATTGAAAGTTACATCTAAATTGCCTAGGGACAGTAGAGTATCTATGCACTTTTATTCTCACTATCAGAATTACATGTGTAATAGCACAGATACTTCTGAGGCACAGCACAATAGTCTATCAAGATCCCAAATGCTAAAAACTTTTCAGAACAATTTTAATTTCCTGTAGAAAACATAATTTTAACCATGTACTTTTTTCTGAAAAATAAATCATTGTAAAGCACCAAAATTACAGGAAGTAAACTGTCATCATATTTTCCTAAATGCCACGAATATCCCAATTTGGTGCTATCTCTGTATTACTGTGTTTAATTATCTAACCTCAGATATTCTGCTGCTTTCAGTACAGGCACTGCAGGATGACAGATTTACAGCTGCCAAGATTCTCTAATGTGAGTGGCATTTCTGCAATAAAAACTTACTTGTGCCAACATTTGCACTTTGTGGGTCAAAAGTGCCAAAGGTTTTCCTGGACCAGGAAACAAATTTAATTTTCAGATTAAGACATGCTTATATCCCAACACTGATTACAAATGCAGAGGAGGTGATACACATAGCAGCTGCTTGCTGAATTGACATTGAGGTGATGAACTTTTTAACCTGCTTATTCTGTAAATTCTCTTCTACTTCAGACTGGTATCCTCTGCTGTAAAACAGCTGATGTGGATGTATATGAATTTCTGAGCAACTTAGTATGTTGAAATAGAAGACTAAGCCCAGGCCTGCAAGAGTATTTAGAAATGCACCCAATTTAGGAGTGTACCTAACTGGTAAGATTCTTCTAGGAGTCTCTGACCACCCTAGAAACTCAGTAACCATACTGATGGCATGGCAGTAAGCCTCCCTTACTCTAGACACAGATTGAACCCACAGGCTCTCAGTTAACCACTGCAGTGATGAGGGATCTTTTAAAGGATTCAGGACACAACCCCTGAACACAAACCCTACTTCTACACTTCCATTGGCAAACTACTTTTTTAAGATATAAGTAGTGGTGTTGCTTTAGAGAAGGAGACATAGTGACTCATGGAAAAATTAGTCAAAGATAGTGAATCATCTCAGTGTATTTTAATTATGGGCCCATTAGTGATTTCCAGCATCACAGCAGACTTCCAGGCTCTTGATGATTTTCTTGATGAGGTATTTGACTTAATGTTAATAAAGAAAAACAAAAGTGTCCAAAAGTAATTCCCAGACTCCTGGGTTAAACACATGTTTTCACAGTGAGATTCAGAATAACAAAATCACAGAATGGATGAGGTTGGAAGGTGCCACAATGAGTAATGTGGTCCAACCTCACAGCTCAGGCAGGGTCATTCTAGAGCACACAGAACAAGACTGCAGACAGTTATCCACAAGATCCAGACAATTATCTTCAGTAAGGGAGATTCTACAGCCTCTCTGAGCAATCTGTTCCATGAATTACTACAGTCAGTTTTAGTCAAGAATGGCCTCTACATGGCTTCTTGAAGAAAAAGAGATTCATGGCTGCAGAAGTGCCATGGCTTATTTCTGGGGTGGATCTGCGGGTGCTGACATCCATCATTTATACAAGAATGTGTTGTTGTTAGACATAATAGATTAGTTGTGATCACTGTTATTGTCATCATAGAAATGATGTGCCAGTGCTCACCTGGGATAGGCAAAGGATTGGTGATAAGGTATTGATCTGCTTAGGACTTGCTGGCATCATGTAAGAATGACAAAGTATTTAGGGCTATGTTAGAAATCTCAAAGGCAATCTAGTTTTTGTTGTTGTTGTTGTTGTTTTCAGGCAAGATTTGTTTTGAGAAAGTGGTAAGATCTTGTGAGCTGCGGCTGCAACCATTCTAAGCGACATTCTAGTGGGTCCTCTTATGTCCTTGCCTGTGGACCCACCTACCCAAAATCACCACCAGAAAGGAATTCAGGGCAAATCCAACAGATTGTCCTGGCTCAGCAGTCAAAGTTGCAGCACTCACAGGGGACAGTCCAAGGGTTGTATACGTGGGTTTTCAAAGCAGGGCAGAAATGGAAATTGGCTTGTTGGACTTGCTTCTTCCCATAAGAATTTCTCTTTCCCTGATCTTCTGTCCTCATCTTTTCTTTTTGCTTTCTGTTCTCCTTTCCTCTCCTTACCCTTTCTTTCCCCTTCTCCACTCCCCTAATTCTGCCTTCCTTCTTTCCTCTCCCGAGCTGCAAGCAGCCGTCCCAGGGGGTTCTTTCACGCTCTCCCTTCCGAGCCCGGAGGGGCAGCAGCGGGGGCGGCGGGCGGACCCCGGCCCCGGCCGGTCCCGGCGCGGCTCTGCCCGCGGTGCGTGCGCAGGGCGGCG
>VWZP01000967.1:419940-493877 GCA_013396995.1 Dicaeum eximium | reverse complement strand
AGGGAGGGAGGGAGGGAGGGCGGAGGAGGGGATGGATACCTGGGGTGAGAGGCACCGGGGTGGGTGGCGGCGGAGCCTCAGCTCTTTGTCTGCGGTCGGGGGAGGGGGCCGGACCCGCGGCGGTGGCTCTGCCCGAGGGGCCCGGGCGTCCCTGCGCTGTTCCGGGGCTGCGCTCGCCGCCCCCGGCCCCGCTGCCCTCTCGGCCCGGCCGTGCCCGGCGCGCCCTGCCCGGCTCTGGGGGCGCGGGGTCGAGGGGGTCGGAGCGGTGCCCCCGGTTCTGCGGCTCTTAGAGGGGGAGGCTCTGGCTAGCGTGCGGGCGTTGTGTCCGGTTTAGTCGTCCCTAGAATGATTTCAGTACTTCCTTAGTATCCTGTTTAAAAACATATGCAGGCGGCAGGGAGATCGACAGGGACATAGGTGACACTTTCTTCTCAATTCTTAGACCTGTTGGGGATGTACGAGCAAACCGGGACCCAAACCCTCGGCTTGCTGAAAATTAACCCGGCTCAGATTCCTGCAGGGATTTGCGAACATTAGTTAATAACCAGTTTTCTAGTTCAGGCACAAATGTGTCAGTTGGTGTGCCCGGCCGTTCCTCTAGTCACTGTTTTGGGTGGGATCGCATTGGTATAAATTTCAGTATTGACAATGATTGACATTTAATTCACTTTGATTTGACTGAAACAGTTACCTTTCCAGGCATATTTCCCTGCAATAAAGGCAAAGCTCCAAATGAACATCACACGCTATTTTGTTTCGTGGCTTACTAAGAGGAACAGATTTGTTCCACTGACCTGCTTATATGTTACTTGGGCTCAGAGAGCTCTTGGCACCAGCCCTGCCCTTTCCTTACACACACGCAGCCGTGGAAGCTGAGCAGAGCTTGGCCCTGGGAATTTTCTGCGGGGCCTCCTGTCATAAATTAACGTGTGACTTTGTCAGATATTTTCAAAAGAGGTCTATAAAGCCTTGCTGTGTTTCAGCTTCCAAGTATTATTTAATGTGAAGAGTACAGTCATTTAGCATTAGCTGAGTCCCTCTTTGGCAAGAAGTGCAGGCTTTTGGCAGAATTGGATTAGTTCTGCAGTACTTGTAAACCTTTTAGGGAACAGTACAGGAAGTGGGTGGTTAATGTTTCTTACATTTGAAACAAAGTACATTTACAGAACACCTTTTGCCTCGAGATTACAGGAAACCGTGTAAAGCTAGTTTTGTGAATCATCTTAAATGTAAAAAGGAAAAAAAAAAGGTCGTAGAGTGTGGAGTCAAGTCTTAATGGCTTGGTTTCATCTTAAAGGTAGAAGGGTCTGCAAGAGCAGAAAATATTAGATTAAACCTTGCCGGGGTGGAGCTCCCCTTACGGTGGGTATTTATAATCTTGCAGTGAGTCAGAGGAGAATGTGTGAACAATGCAAGCATTATACTCGTCTAACCCCACTAATATATCAAGTTGTCTAGAATCCCAAATCTGAATTATCATTCTGGTATAATGCAAGCTATCATGCTGCAGAAGTAATGCAAAAGAAGTTAAAAATGTGTTTGCAGCATGACAAAGAATGGTCGTTTTCAAAATATCCCTGCAAATGACCAGCATTCTTCAAAACCTAGTGGTGACCTTACTTGTCATCTAGTAATAGGTATTATCCTTTCTGGACACCTGACTGGGGAGCTATTATGAATAAAATAGGCAGTGTTACATCTGTAAATACTCAGTTACTCCTTCTGCTACAGTTCTGCTGAATGGCTGTGAATGGAAAGGAGCTGGGTCAGAAGATAGTCAGGCAATATGAGTCTTTGGGACAAAGAACTACGGTACAATTTATTTAATAATCAGTAGTTTGAAGGTACCAATCACACATAAATAGCTTACCTGTTTTATATGAATTGCCTCATTTTAGCTGTAGGATGTACTTTCAGAATAGCTATTACATGTCTGAGATACTCACTGAATTACCACTAATTTTTTTTACTTACCTGGGATGTTGAACTGTAGTTCTACACTGCAGTGTTACACTTCACAGAGGTAGCCCATCACTCACAGAGGGCTTTCTGCACTCAAGAACAGTTTCTTTTTTAAGCATGAAAGTAAGCAGTTATTAATCTCTGGTTTGACTCTCAATGTTTGTCTTTCAAGTGGTGCCTGTATATTAAATGTATTTTCTTTAGTAGTGGTGTTGATAGTTAGATAATTAAAAAAAAAATTTAAATTGATCACCTTCCCCTTTAAAATAAAAATTTATGAAATCCTGCAAAGTGTATTGCTGATGGGTTAAGTCCATTTTTACTGGCATTGATAAATTCCACATTCTCATCTGTTTTATTTCTTACTTACTTAGATTGACTGTGCAAAGTAATTTTAAAAAAAATTATCGCCCTAAGTTTTTCCTCATTTATAAGTATTTTGCTGAATACTGGTTCTGAAAAATGCCCCATTTTGGAAGCTGAGTTGACTTTGCTCTACTTCACATATAATTTGTTACATGGATTAAAACAGCATGGGGCCCAGACCAATGGTGCAGCCAAGTGTTTTCCCCCACATATCAAAAATGTAAATGTCTGCTCCTAATCTCAGGCTCTCTCTTGAAAACTGTTCATAACATTGCTGGTTGCTGACCTTGCCAGTGCTACTTCTGGCTGTACATTTTCTCACTCCCTGCTTCTCCTACTTTCTGGCACTTCCCCTTTCCTGTGGCAGGCTAGGAACCATGGTTTAGATCACTTCTGCAGGGTGGATTCTGCCAGCTTTGAAAGAGCTCATGGAGCCTTGCATAGGCATGTGGTCTCACCCAACAGGAGATTGTCACCTGGGCTCTTTTTTGGACTAGGGCCGACATCCCAGTCCTGTGCCAACTTCCCTTACAAATGGAGACCCACGTACAAAATGGTTTGAAAAACTACTTAATGTCGTAAATACAATCATAGAAATTTCATTTCATTTCTGACTAAATATAGAATGCTTATATTCACAGAAATTGCTGAAACATGTTTATATTAAACCATTTAAACAGTTGAGGAATGCAAAATTCTGTGTATCCCCTCTTGCTGTCTCTTCCTCCCATAATTGTATCCTGTCTTACATTTTTTAAGGAATTTCTGTGTTCTATAGCAATTTCTTGTATGTGGTGTTGATAATTCTGACAGGAGACCTTTGAGTATTGATGCAATATGTTACTATTTGTATCTAAACACAATCCAAATCCAACCTGTCTACAGGACTAGCTACACATACTCAGACCAATTCTGAAATTTGTTCACAGTTTTTCTTGGCAGCACCTCATTGCTCTCTTGTTTCTTGCTAGCTGTACAAACAAAATTGTATTCACTGCACTTGAGTCTAATAGACTGAACAAGAAAAGAAACTAATGTTCTGTTAATAGCAGAAAGGATAAAAATTGACAAAAATAGTTGTCATGAAAGAAAGTGGACTTGATTTGCACTGAGAATGACATGCACATTATTGAGGAGAAGATTTAATTTTGAAATCAGTCATTCTGTATTTGCTGTGTGATTATTACTTTGGGTCACCTGCAAGTCTGCTACGAATAAAACACCTTTTCAACATGCAAGTATAATTTTAAGTGATCAAACCTTAATAGGACTTTTTAAGTTGTAGCCATTCCAGCTGAATAGCTTTTGAAGCTAGGCTCTGAAATGAAATTGAAGGCATCAGTCTATGTTGCTTGTTACTGCTTTTGCTACATGACTCTAACATATTCTCAACACTGGATAGTTTAGGGTGTGTACTTTTCTATTTACTCATTTTTCAATGTATTTTAATTTCTGGTTTGTACCGTAGGTGTTAAAGGGAAGGGATGAAGTGGTAGTCATTTATTTTATGGTGACTTTCTAGACAGCTGAGTAAGAAGTACTTACATTTTTTTTCATCTCTCCATAAGAACTTTTGGTGGAATCTAATGTACGTTCATAATGCCAGTGAAAACCATTATTGAGGCTTCCCAAGAGTATCTATCTTAATATGAATAAAAAAGTCAACACTAAATTACACAAATCACATCTATTTGGAGAACATGTGACTCACTAAAGAGGTAGGGGTAACAAAAATGTAATAACATTTTGCATTTCATTGTTGATTTGTGCTAACATTATACCTCTTAGCAGAGGTGTTTAGGAAAACGAAATGGGTGATATGTATGGAGACTGTCAGTGCAGGAGTCTCTGGGCTATCATAGCAGAAATCTTACTGCATGCTGTTGGCAGATCTGCTATTTGAAATTGTGCATTTTCAGCCTGCAAACAACCATCTAATTTTCATCTGAAAATACAAGGTTCCTGTGTTCGATTAGATCTTTGAAACGCTTTTAGAAAAAATCCAGTAGATTAAAATTAAGAGAAAATAAAATAAATACACCTCATCACTGTGAAGGGTGAAGGATTGCAACCTCAGATTTGGACTGTGAGTAAACTTGATCACTTCATGGGTACACATCAATTTGCACATAGGAGTTAGTCAAGAGATAACACACCAGAAGATTTTACTCAAGATGCAGGGATTTGTACATACTTAATGTTAAAAAACAGAGGAACAGATACTGAAGATTTATTTGAAGGGTTTGAAAATAACCTGATACTGACACAGCTATTGGCACTCCAGACTGGGCAGCAAACTGCAGTGGATGCCAGTGATGATTTGCTTGAATTACATGGAGCAGAGGGGCTAAAGCACACGATTATTTCAATAAAAATTATCTTACATCCTCCTTTTTAGAAATTTTATGAACAAGTAAAGAATTCAATTTGGGATTAAAACACCTACATTTAGGTCTCTATACACAGGAGTTTACATCTGTATTTGGTTTGTGAATTTCCCTTCTAATAAGTAGCAACTCACCCAGTACAGTTCATAGTGCCTGGAGCAGAACTCAGCTTACTCAAAAGGGGACACCTTTATTTGAAATAATAATTTCTAATCTCAGACTAGGTCCCTATTGGGCCTGTGCCATAGCTGCTTGCTCTCAGCCTAGGACATCTAAATCAACACCACTGGTCAGACAACTGAATTGATTAGCTACTGTTTGGGCAGTTTATTAATTTATCTGTGCCTTCTCCAGCCTAAGTGTGTTGACTAGTCTTCCTTCTGTTGACAATAAAAGGAGATTAAATGTCTGTATGTAGATGTTGATGTATGTTGTGTCTAAAGCAAAGTTTAAAGTATTTTTCAGATGAGAATGTTTTCATAGAATTTTCAACAGAAAAAAACTACTTGCAAAAAGTAGGCAAAGGAGTCATAAGCGATTTAAAAAAATTAGCTTTCAATCTACGTAAATTGTTGCTAAAAGGAGAGTATTTTCTCTCTATTAAGCCCCATCCTGAGTCCCAGCAAATCAAGTGGATACTGCAAGAGATACCAATCCTCCCCAGCAGAGCAGCTGTGGAGGGTGTGTAGGATGTAAAGCCTGCTAAAGCCATTCCCAGGCAGTCTGGTTGCACTGCTGATGGAACGAGCCAGGACCAAGGCATGAGTGTGTTAAGGAGACATTTGCAGAGCTTGCAGAATGTGTTTGGCCATTAGCAGGGGGCAGAAGGGCACAGCACTGATAGTGTGTGACATTTATTGGGAGACAGAGGCAAAGCTGCTGAGGGCTGCAACAGAAGGCCCAAACGAGTCTTTGCTTTGAGTCACCGGATTCGCTGGTGGGAAGATATTTTTGTCATCTCAGCAGTGTGTTAGCCCTCATCAAATTCTTTGCTGAAGAATGGGAAAACATGTGGGACAAAATCGTATCCATCATTTACTGCAAATAATGTACACTTAACACACTGTCATCAAAGGAATACATTGTCATATATTACAGTGAATAAACACAATTTCTTGTTTTCATCTTGTTTTACTAAGATGTATTTTTAAGCAGCAAATGCTCAACATTTGAATGTTAAAATGATAAATATGTGTTTATTTACGGAAAGATACCTTTAATAAGTAAACCCAAAGACCCGTTTGACCTAATATCTGTTTTCTGAGGGTAATGGAAAGCACAGCTTATGAACAAGTAGACAGTATAGAGCAGCATATAGTTGTTTATACCTATAATAATTTGCAGATGTGGAGCTTTGGGGCTAAAGATGCTTCCATATTTTATGTAGATCTTGATGGATCTCTCCTCCACAAATTGTTTATCCTCTTTTTTTCAATTAATTTAGCTGTTAAGTTACATTATAACTTTCAGTGATGAGGAGTACTACACGGTGGAAATTGCCATCTTCTGTTTGAAGGCTGAAAGTTGTATTTCTTGTATTGGAAGAGACAGTGAGTACTTGATCCCTCTCTATCATTCCAATGCCAGCCATGATTGTGTGATCTTTGATCCTAAGCTGCTCCATTCCTTTCTTTTTAAAGTTGGAGTCTCCTCAGTGAAAGGTTGGTATTAATCCGTCATCACCTGGATTGTTTCTTCCCCACTCTGCTGTGTTTGGAGGTGAGGGAATTGTAACTGCCCAGTATTTATAGGGACAAATTTGGTATGAGGCTTCACGGACTAATCAAGGGTAGCTTAAGATCTTGTCTGTAAGCAATAATGATCACTTCTAGGCCTGACATTTTATTTGTTAAGGTTGATTTTCTCCATATACATTATTTTGTATTAACAAGTGCATTAGGTCTGCGTTTTAATAGCCATTCATGGACTCTTGACAGGCCTTCTTGCTGTTCTTCCTAAGCAGACTTTGTTAAAATAGGTGAATATCATAAGCAAAACTTTGTTCTTTCTGTGGTTCATCACTCTACCATTTAGGAATAAACTGAACAGTGCAGAACTCAGCACAGCTCTCTGTGAAATTCTACTGGTGACCTTTCCCAAGTAAAAAAATACTCCATTTACTGCAAACATCTCTTCATATGCTCATCTGGATCGTGGAATATCTGCTTTATAGCTGTTTCAAAAGATTGTCTTCTAATTCCCAAAGCTTTGGGACTTTGGACTGTTGTCAGCACAAGATTTTTTGTTTGTTCTGCTGAAATGTTTTAGAAAGCTATAAGGATTATACAGATGAGTGGATTGCTTGTTTGGTGTTGTTGTCTACATCCCCAGTTCAAAATCTGTTTCAAACATTTTTCTGTCTTTCTGATTCTGTTTAACAGAGAGCTTCAGTGTCTCTGCTGTTACTCAATTTTCCCAAACAACATAATTAAAAAATGATGAGTTAAATAAATTTTCAGCATTACTTTGGGGAATTTAGGGGCATGAGGGACAGTGAATAAGAAATTTTTGTGTAGCAGAGACAAACAGGGGATTACGTATTGGAAAGAGTAGGAAATGGATGCTTGGACATGAGTAAATATATTCTTTCTCTCTTAATTCCCAAAGGCAGCTGGTGGAAAAATAACAGGGAAATGCCTACCCTTACATCAGCAGGAGGGTCTGGATCTGAAACACAGGGAGAGGAGTGTCTCACCTAAACCTGTGGTAAACACATGCCTAAGAGAAAAACATGATTAATAAATATTCTAACCTCCTCCATTTTCTGAGTAGCCCTTGCTGATTTTTCTCCCAGGTGAGGTCAGTGCTCATTAAGAGATGACATGGGGATGCCATTAGCCTCCAGAAAACTTTGTCATTTAAGTGTGTAGTAAATGTTAGGCTTGTTGCATGTGCTTATGGATTGCCTTGCATGGAAGCTAAGTTTAAATTTAAAGATTGCAAGTCTAGCAGAAAAGAAAACTAGGAAATACAGCCAGTAAAGAACAGAGCTTGGCATGAAGATAGAAGGAAACTGCAGAAAGAAACCAACATAATATAATAGAAGAAATTGATATTGCTATTATGACATGAAAAAATAGCAGACAGCTATTCAGGAAATAACAAAAGAAGAGAAGTAGTGCATTATGTTTAAAATTGCATATTATTTTATTTTTCTTAAATTACAAAATATCCTTTACAGGAATATTTTACTGTGTGTAATAGTAAAAGGAAAATGCTAGATTAATGTTTTGAGACTGCAATTCTATGATGAACAACTGAAAAACCAACTAAATTTTAATCCATCTTGATTCATATTTTAATATGGTATTTTTTCAATTATTTATTTTTGGATTCAGATTTCTGAGACTTTCAAAGCTTATCGTAGTTTGTTTTCAGCATTTTGTGATCAAATATTTTGTACTCTCTAGATGTCATCTTGCAGAACTTACTCATAGCTTTGTATACATGAGTAATCCCAGGGTTTCTGATTTTTCCCGGACATGGACATTTGCTGAGTCTCTTTCCAGCAAGCCAAAGTGTTTACATCCTCATAGGATAAGACTTCACTTACAGAAAAGATCCATTTATAAAGGTGACATTTAAAATCTATATAACACAATCTAAATATTTATAGTTACTCGTCTTTCTGGTGAAGTTTATGTATAAAAAGAAGTTAGTATTTTAAATACTTCATGTATGTGTGTTTCTGTATGTTTATGTATACACATGCTGTACACAACGTGTGTGTATATAGATAGATAGATACAGGGAAACAACTGAGCTAAATTGTCTTTATCTTTTTTCCATTTGCATTCAATAAAAAAAAACCCCAGACCAAAACAAAAATAACTTTAAAGGTTTTCTTATTGCAAATGTGGGCAGGGTTTCAAGACAATCCATAGAGATGGTGCAATGAGAGCTGGCTGAGCTGGAACAGAATGACTCAAATATTTCCTTTTCCTTCCTTTGCTTATCAGGCTGCCAAATTTAACTTCTTTTTGGTATGGCATTATTACTGCTGCTAATGAGAGTCAAGTGATGCTTTTCAACAGAAAATGAAATGTTTATTACAAATAACAAAGAGTCTCAAAATCTTGAGAAAGACACACAAAGGAGAGATTAATGTGGTCTCTCATCTTCATGTCTTTTTGTTTAATCTGTATTTACAAAGATAAGGAAAGATTAGGACATTGAAGAGTTTGTGCAGTGGCTGGCAGGGTTTCTTGAAACAATGTGAAAGTTTGTAGAATAAAAAGTGTGAAGTTTTGTGCAATGTAGTGTTCTCTTTTAGTTTTTTTTCTGAGTTGTTTTTAGAGTTTCACTAAGAAAAACAATGAGCAAATGTATTTAACTCCAGATTAGTTTTACTGCCTGTGACATTGCTCTCTTTTTTGTTGTGATCTGTTGTTGTAACTTTCAGATTTTTTATTCTCTTTCCAATTGCCCCTCCCTGTATCTTTCGGAAACATTTTCTTTCAGCATTCTTTCCCCTTAAATCACTTATTACAGCAGACTGCTCATTGCCTGGCTGGTCTGAAAAAGGAAAAATATTACTTGGTACACAGTGTTACCTTAACTAATGACTGTTTTTGGTAAGCAGGATGATGACTGCTAAATGTCAAGTTCTTTGCAGTGTGTTAGCCAGACTGGATTTAATAGCATTTTATTAGCCATGTTGCTGCTGGTTTCCTTTGTTGCAGAAAAAATAAAGAATAAATGAGTCCTTGTGTGCTTGGCTTATCTCTAGGCAGTGTGAGCATTGTGACTGGGGCACCATGAAATTCAGTGCAGACTTCTCAAAACAGTTAAATTCAGAAGCTTATAGCCTCTGTCCAAGGTCCATCATGCTCTACAGAAGCAAATATTTCACTTTTAAAAAATTCTGGTTGTCCACTTTGACATAAAATGTCACTACTTGGTGTCTTGTGGTGGCTTCTAATTAATGATAAATTGGCATGATAATCAGATTAAATCAGTCACCAATATTCAAATCTTTAAATCAATGTCTTGTCATGTTTTAATGATAAGAAGAGAGAACTTTTTCCCCAATTTTTCCAAAATATTTTGAAAAATATGAGGGGCAATGTGTGTTCTGGTACACAGATAACTCTTGTGGGCCATTCAAAACTCAAATACAAATAAATGTCACATTACATTTTCTGCTAAGATAAAGTAAAAAGCTAGAGCAGCAGTATGATGGTGTGACATGTATATTAAAAAGTACATGGCCTATCAAAGCAGGATACCTTTTAAGGGGTATTTTGTCACTCTTTGGGATAATAGATAATTTGGATTCAAGATAGAAGTTCTGGTTTGATGACATTTTGATACACTCCAAGAAATATGAGAGGTGGTAGTATTTATTTATTACAGACATAACTTAAATGAGAAAATTCAGATCTTTGACTCTGGTAAGGTTCTCAGTTTCCAATAAAAAGGGCCTTGGCAATTGAATTAAAGTGCCAGTAAAAGGAGAGATCAGGCAAAGAGAATTGCAGAGCTATGACAGAGCTGTAAGAGCAGTGAGAGCAATTTGATTTTGTGAGTTGGTGGCTTGCTCTGGCCAGACTCAAGACATTAAGTTCCTGATTTAATTTTATTAGCTTGGGAACAGCCTAAGTAAATACAATAGCACCTATGTAGGGGGTAAAATAAATTAAAATGTTTCCTAGTTAGAGTTTTATGTGTAGCTAAAGCATGTTAGTTTGTAGATTGGTGACTTAGTTGTCAGGTGTGTAAATAAGGGCTACCAGACAATTATTAAAGGTCTGTAAATACTTTTCTTAGTATGGTAACATTTATAATTTATTCAAACCAATTTTTAAAACTCAGGATATTATATTTTTTCCTGAGTTTTCTATCAACAATCGAAATCACTTGAAATTTCTAAAATGTTGATACATGTTGAAACATTTTTCTTGATTCAGTAAACAACAGTTTTGAAAACTTAGCCAGAAAATCCTCTAATCCTCCATTATGATATGAGTATTTTCTTGGATGTTTTATACTATGTCAACTTCGTGTACTTTCTGGAGTAGATGTTTTCTTTTTGATATTCTCTATTTTACTTAAACATTTTTGATACATCTTGCATGGGAATAATTGAATATAAGATTTGGAAAGAGAAAAAATATGTAAAAATAGTCTGGGACCCAGCATTCATTAGAGATTTCCAACTGAACAATAATTAATTGGCTGAAAGAAAGGTTTATTTAAAAAAACCAACAAAACAAACCAGCCTTCAGTGTCAATCTTTATACTGGTCATATCTGTATAAAAAATATATATATATCCATCAATAGGTGTAAGATAGACTTGTCCTTTGAAGAAATTTTTGGGAATGCCAAACACCTCAGATAGTACAGGGGAAATTTCCTGGTTTTGATGAAGTTGCAATGTGGACAACACTTAAAACAGGTATGACAGATAGGCAAGTGACTTGTGCACAGCCCCCACACGCAGTTATAATATATGTAGGCCAGTTTATAACTCCATGGCACGTGTTTATAATCCTTTATTCATCAGAGAAAGAAATAAGAACTAGCTGTGGTTTTGCACTCACCTTTTGGCAATATCAAGTTGAATTCAAACTAGTTTTATCTTTTCAATATTGGTAAAATTTGGAATTTCCCCTGAACATAGAAAACAGCAATATCTGTGCAACCCAGATTCCTTAGATGAGAGTTTTCCATTACCTTTCATTGACTTTTTTTTCCCTCTGAATATCCACAAGGAATTGTTTCATAATAGTGCTGGAATAAAGCAAGTGCCTGTCTCGCATGTCAGACACTGTCTGTGACAGAATTTGTATCCTCTTTGGTGTGTTGGTTAATTAAATAACTTTTATATACTTACTGGCTTTTGCAGGCTGACTTCATTTTAAAAATACCTGTATTTCTCTGACAGAATATTTCATTTTTCAGGAATCAATCTTCTGGACAGTGTAAACAAAAAATTGATTTTAAAAGAAGATTATGATTCAAATGGAATTTATTTTTTTTTTTTTTAAACTATGAAATTTGGAGATAGTTCGACATGATGGTAGACCCATAAAATAAATCGGTTTTTACATCTGGACCCATGTGTAAGAAATTTCTGATAGCATCAGGATTTGTAAATCTTGTTGAATGCCTTTGGGGATTTAAAATTTGTTTGGGTTTTTTGTTTTGGTTTGTTTTTTTGTTTGGTTTTTTTTTCTTTTCCTTGTTTATTGGTGTCTCTTTCATTATGTAAATCTGTTGGTTTTAACTGCATAGTTCTGAAGCTTCAGTGGGCAGGAAATAAAATGTTCATTCAGTTCAGGCTTATCTTTAGCTGTGAGGTTTGGACATGGGAAGGACTTGTCCCTGCAGAGACCAGAGCATGTGAATAATCTCTCAGGAGAGGTTCCAGCCTCAGGACTCTACTGTAGGAGCACAACATCTGACACCTGAGGAAACTTTACCAGTAGAAAGTTTTCACTTAAGGGCTGAGTGCTGGGTTTGTGGCTTGCAGTCTTCAGCCTCTTCAGTTCTTGAAGCGTCTTAAGTATTTGTGGAAATCCCAGCCATAAATGGGTGTTTGTGTGCCTTTGGATCAGAGGGTCTGTTTGTACTTCTGACCACTCTTAGAGCAATGATCATTTAACTGTGGGCCCAGAGGATTCTTTTGCAGTTGAACTGAAAATTCGGTGACTAATATTTCTGGGAAAGAAATTTTTCACAGCCTTTTAAGCCAAATATATGACATAGCAGTGGTCTCAGTCAAGTGGAATACTATTAATTTATATATTTTCAAGTCATGTAGATGTGTTTTTCAGTAGTAGAAACATTGTAAGAATCTTTTATTCAAAGCTAGAAATTAATTGGTAGATATATCTACTAATTGAAACTAAGATGTTTTAAAAATTGGCTGCAGATAGACTTTTTTTTTTTTACTATTTAGAGTGCATATTAAAAGAAAATTGTAAGTCTAATGTTGCCAGGGATGCGAGTGCCACCAGCCCCTGCTGTGTGCTTCCCTGGGCTACTGCGCCCACCTGCCAGAGCAAATGTTGTACCTCAGAAATGTCTGCCATTTTCACTTTCACCACTTAATTTTTAATTAGTGTCCCCTCTGTTGAGTTGTTACCCTAGGTATGTATTATGTGGATATTTTAAACTGTCTGATATTCCTTCAAGCCAGGTATGTACTTAATTTAATATTTTAGGAGATAGTTCTGGTACTGTCATTCTACTTTGACAAGAGTAATCAAATGTTTGCACTTTTTTTTACATACAAACTAGGTTGCAAGCATTGTTCTTTATGTTTGAGCTGAGGAAAGACCCCTCGAGAATCCCTGTTTGATATTATGTGTTACTGGGCAGCGTGGCTGCTCTCCATGTGCCCCAAGTGGGGTTTACATGGCCTGGGTATACCTTGTTTGTATGGGGTAATAAAAGCAAGAATGTAAGCTGAAACGTGTTCAAAATAGAAAAATCAGATTGAATTATAACTTTTAAAATGGCATTACACTGTGAAGAATGAAGAAGGATAGACTTGTCTTCGATTTTATTCAGAAATTACCTTTTTTTGCATTATGAACAACATGGAAATGTGTAAAAACATTTTTCTGTCTTCAGATGTTTGATAGTTTTTTCTGGTATCTTCAGTATTTTGTCAATAGGATGGAATAATTACAGAGAGATTCAGAAGAGTGCTTTCTAAATGATTGTTGCTTAATGCTGCCAATATTAGAACTGCTAGGAAGAGGGTGCACGACAATGCAATATAGATGTGATTTCCTGAGGCCACTGGAACTTAAAAATTCTGACAAGACTGGTAAGATTTACTTGGAAATTTCAGATACATCATAATTTTCAGCAGTCCAGTTTTCCAAGTTGTTTTTTAAGATGGCAAATGAATTTAATTTATCTAGAGAAAGAAGAAAAGAAACGTGCAGGGGAAGAAGTTGTAGGCTAGTATTACTTAGTTCTACTTTTGCAATGTGAGGTAAGAGATCATGGGTATTCATTGAGTCAAGCTATGGAATATAATTAAAATGTATAAAGCATCATGTTTATTATCAATCTTTTATTATTCTGTTGATGCATTCGGTAAGGTAATGTTGTTCCCTAATGTGTAGAAACTCCAAAGCTGCTTTTTGTTTATAATTTTGGTATCATTGTGAGGATGGACATGATATAAGAAGAGGGAAACAATAATCTGTTCCCAGCATTACCTTCTCTGCATGTCATTAGGTTGGGTACCTTAAGGTTGAATGTCTTCTGGTAGCCACTTGCATTACTCTTGTTAGGGAGAAAACAACTTCTCCCAAGAGACAGGAGCGCCCAGTTGCTGCCTTGAGGCTTTCTACACTCCAGAGGAGTGGGGAGATAAATATCAGAGGAGTCTTAAGATCCCTGTTCCTCTGAGTTTTCTTTGCCAGGAGCAGGAGGAGCTGGAGGCAGAGTCAGAAAGTAGCTAACTTATGTGCTCTTGCAGCCTGTTGTTAACCTCAGGAAGCAGAAAATTCCATTCCAAGAGTTGCAGCTTTTTCATTGAGGTGACCTGGGATTTTCCATGGAGTGGAAGGAAGAGCTGTTGCTTTGTCTGAAACCAGGTGATACAGTACCTGCAGCCAAGTGATAGGGCACCTGAATTTTTGTTGTGACACTTTATGCAAGCCAACAGTGTTTCCATTTTAGTAGTAAAATGTCCTTAGCATTCTACAAGAACAACTATCCATATAAATTCCAACATCTCCTAGTCTATTGGATTCTAGTGTGCCTATCACTATTGGAAACAAGCGGGAAGTACAAAACAGCTGGAAATATATTCCAACAAAATCTGCCTAGTGTAGGGGGAAGAGTGACGCATAGATTTACAATGAATAAAAGCTTCTGAGTCAATTTTAGATGTTATTTTTAGATGCAGCAATTCCTTCAATTTTCCACATCCTTTGGCTTGATGTTGATCCTGAATTGCAGAACTTCTTTTTGAATTGAAGGAGACAAAATGGGCATTCTTTAGTAAGGTCACTGGCATTTTAGATGCTGGATGTTATTTATTGGCATAATAAATATAATACAAGCTCACATGCATTGCATCAGTGAGGCTGCCTGTCCCGAGGAAAGAATTCCCTAAAACTGCAGTGATGGGGAAACCACACTTTATACTGGCTTTTTAGTTTACCTTCCAGTTTGTTTGTCCACTCAGAGCCCTCCCTCTCACCCCTGTTTTCAGATTTAGGGTCTTTGCTGCTGAGAGCTCAACCCTGCACTGCTCCTCACCCAGCATAAGGGGTACCCAGCTGGGTGCTCCTGTGGGAGAGGTGCTGATGTGTCAGAGTTAGAAGGAAGCTTAAGGCACTCAGGTAAAACCCAGGTGATTATTCTTTGTTAGTTTTCAGTTATGAATATCCATACTATTTGCATCCATTTTCCTGACAGTAAAGAGAGAACTAATCTGCTACAGAACAAAATCAGAGTTGTGAGTATTTTTTACTACCCATTCCTATTTGAAGTTTTATGGTTTATTTATTTTTAAATCATTCAAGAACTGCTGCTGCAAAAAAAAATTATGCATGAACTTCAGTGTTTGGATTTTTTAAAGAAAAATGGTCAGTGCTATTCCTCACTTAAAGGGGTTTGCTTCTGCTGATTAGAAAGTGAAAACAAACATGCTCAAGCTGAAGTTTGGAGGCAGGATGAGACTCTCCCATTTTTAACAGTGAATATAGTTTACTACTAGAATGACTAGCAAGTCATTAGGTTTTGCTTGAAAGGGATGGAATTTCTCTATTGTTGCATGACTTATCCTGTGTGAGAAGTTTAGGGATGATAATGTTTCTTTCTGGCTTTCAGTTCTTTCCTCTGAGAATATCAGTATTTCATGGATATAGAGTTTAGAATTAAGCATCCCTCTGAGACAGAGAAGTGCAGAAATAGTTTTTGTTTTACAGAATGGTACATGGGAGGAAAATAAGACTAATTTATGATTCTAGCATAGCAACAGAATTTCTGTGGGCTTTTCACAGTAGTAATTCACAGGACTACTAACTTTAAAAGCAAACAAAACCAGTGCATTTGTTTCAGTGGTTTATGCTAAGCTATAAACTACTCAGTTTCCTATTTTGATGTCTTCTTTAGCCTACTATAGAGGAGAAACTTAATTTTTTATTCAGAAGTCCAGTTGAAACTGCATATTCTTCAATATTAAAAAGGAAGCCAAGAAAAGGTTGCATCTCCAAATGCCACTAGTCCTCTAAAATATTTCAATGTATCACAGTTCTCTACACAGGCTGTGCCAACCATTAGCTGGATCCAAGACCTTCACTATCTCAGATTTGTGTTAGTACAGCATGAGGCCACAACTTTTGTGCTCTATTTTATTGGGCATAGCGCAAACCCAGGACAAAACATCAGCCCTTTCCCAAGGTTTTTTTGTGAAAAATAATCAGTAATGAAACATATGGCTGTGCTGTCAACAGCCTCTTCAGTGTTTGGTTTTAGCAATAGATCCCCCTGAGAGAAATAAAGACAGATTTTGCCTTTTCTTGTAATTTCTCAGACTGCAGAAACAGCAATTGCATCTCTTTGAATTCCATCCATGCTGTTAAAAGGAGGGGGGTTTGGTTGTGTGGGACTGGTTTTTTTTTTTTTTNAATTAGAAACCGTTATAAAATAAAATTTCTAAATTCAAAATAATTTCCATAGTGGATTAATATTGGAGGACTCTGTAAGTGGATGAGACAAAGAGCCACAATGACACCAGGGTAAAATTTCCATGTATAATTTTTGGCAAGCCTACAGACCTAAAACTTTGGACCAGCAAATCCCACTTGAGTCCTTTAAATGGCACTTTTAATGGCTGGTTGGAAATATTGGCGACAAGGGCAGCAAAGGGATCTAAAGACTTAGTAAGACAATACTGTATTGCATTTCATTGAATTAACATTTAAATGTTTTCCTTTCAGCTGTAATGGCAAAATAATTGTTAGTTAAAACAAATCTTTAGCTCTTGGAGAAGGATATATCATAAGCTCTGCATTCACCAAAGCTGTAGCTGATAAAATAGAGTTTTTAAGACATGTGAACTCAAAGCTCCTGTCAACAAATCTTACATATTTGTGCAAATCAGATATTATTTTAATTAGATAATTGATATATCATCTAGACTTCATTATATTTTCTGAAGCATGGGTTTATGGTCAAGGCGTGTACTGCCAAATGTCCTGCATCCTGTTCTGAAGATTTCAATATTTTTGTGGTCCTACCATTTACTTTTGGTACTGAAATTACAGTATACTAAGTATTATTGACTATGATACCCCCTCAAAATGTAAGAATAATGTTTTAATTTCCGACCTCAAAATGCAGTGGCTTTTTTTTATGTGCTGCATGCTACTGTACAGATAATAAAAATATCTGAATGTAAATTAGAGAAAATTACATATTGTATGTAATAATTAGACTGGGGAAGATTAATGCAGAAAATGAATCACCAAGAAAAAGAAGAATGATATAATTTTGCTCGTAAAAGAAGCTCTAGGGTTAAATCTGATAAGGAGGCAAAAAACCCCACAAAAACCTGGTTCCTCTACTATTGTAGCAAATGTTACACTGCTAACAGATATGATTACTGTAAGTAGTGCTATGGTTGCAAGTAGGATTTGGTTTTATTTTTTTAAAGTGGTGGCTGTGTCTTTGTTTGTTCAACAAAGTGACACATTTTTTTACAGGGCAGTAGTTAAATCAGCATTAAAGTGCCATTGACATCATCCAGTTACTCCACTGACTTGATTATATAACCTCTTTTGTGCAATTTTCATGCTCTGCTCTGTTTGAATGTTTTTACTATGCTGATGGCTGTTTTTCATTTCCTGCTGGGATGACCTTGAATAAAAAAAGAATAAGAATAAAGTAGACATAAGCAATGTAGTCTTGCTGTCATTTGCAGATCTTTTGTTCTGTATTGAGAAACATAGCAGTTTGGTGTTCAAGGTATAGGTTATTTCTGCTGGGTAGTAATTAATTTGCAATTATTAGGGGAAAAAAATGTCTTATTTTGTTCTTTTGGATTTAGCAATGGTAAAATGACTTTTCTGATATGTTTGTAAGGACACATGATGACAATTCTTTAACTTAAATTATTGATTTAACCTATTAAATCTAATAGATCTATAAATCTAATGTTTATCAATTAAATTGCTCTTTTTTTTTTTTTTTTTCCTAAAGGAAAATGAGATTACCTAGTTTAGACCTTTTTTCCAGATTGGGTATATATCGCACAGCTGAAGGAATTGATTTTCCATTTTGTCCCTTCTCGTTGCCAATCAGCATTTCATTACTAGCCTTACAGATGAATGAGTGCACTGTGTTTCACATAAGCTTCTTTCTCAGTGTTTATATCCTTCAATACCAGAAAGTTATGACAATGATAAATCCATAATTTTAATGTAGCTTGAGTTATTTCTGCCACTATCTCCTTTTAATTTGTCAAATTAAAGTAATGAAGATTATATTACCATACACTTTATAATCACCTATAGAAGAAAAGGTTTAGCTTTAAATAGTTTTCACTAGACCTTGTAAAAGCATCTACCTTTTCAGCAGAGGTTGGACATTTGAGAACCTGTCCATTTTTAAAATAGTTAAGACAGTAGTGTTCTTTCAGATTTTTCCATTTTGCTGCTCTGGTGATTTTACTTAGCTGAGGAAATAACTCTAAATTTTAAGTTCATTCATGTCTCAAATCAATGCTGAAGTACTGGTTAACCCTTGAAACAAGGTAATGAGATACTTATCTTCATTGATAATAAAAATCAGGATTTGGTTTCATTGGTAAGTGCTTTAGTATTTTGTATTTAGTATTTAAATGAAGACTGGTAATAAAAGTTATTAATGGGTCAGCATGGCATTTGAAACAGTGTATTATATGATTCAGTTGGTTTCATCCAAATTGCCTTTGTCTTGTCCAAAGCTAACAGATACACAAATATTTTCAGTTTAAAGTATGAAATCAGATGCTTTCAATATGACAGGCTAAAAGAAATGCAGCTCTTCGAAACTTGAGTTTTAATATTTTGTTTTAGTTTGCTAGTGGTAAATGTGCTTTATTCTGTATTTACAGATACTGGTTTTGGAGACACTCCTAGGATTTGGTTGTTTTTTATTTTAATCTACAAATTTATTTTTCAATGTGAGAAGGAAATAGGATCAAAAGTCTATTTTTTCATTTACCTTTTTCAGTATCAGGAGAGGTATAAACAGAAGATGAAATTACACGTTGTGCTTAAAATCTTCCTTCTGCATATAGAATTCTCCTCTCAAGCATTTTTTAATAATAAGAATAAAAGTGTCCAAAGCAAACTAAGTTATCTCCCTTACTTTAGTCTAAGATTTTGGGACTGTGTTTGTAATTCTAGCAGCTAAAGTTAGAAGCTGTTTCCTTACACTACACTTTGTAATCTTATTGTTACACCCAAGCAAATGAGCCTTAAATAAAATGAGTTATAATTTTGCTTTCATTTCTACCCTGTACATTGGAAAAACCAAGAATACTTGTAGTTGTGATACTAGGTTTGAAATATCTTTGTCTCATTTCTGTGACACGCAGAGTGAGTTTTTTTGTGAATGCCCTGATGTTATGTTTTGCATACATACAATATCTCCCAAGATAAATATTTTTCATTACATCATCACTTAATACATTGTTTCCATATCCATGTTACAATTGGCTAATTAGATGTGTATACATAGAGAAAGATGACTGTGGAAGAAGCAGTACCATAACATGTTAAATGTTGAGTTTAATTTTTTTATTAAAAATATTAATATTGTGTCATGACAATTTTTTTTTCTGACACAGATTTTAAAAAATTGAAAAAAACGAAAGCTATTTTTAATATACTGCCTAGCAATGGATGCCCAGTCCTCAGGCAGAGATGAGAAGTACATGGCTGAGGAGGATCAAACAGAGGAGAAGCCCTGGTGTCTTTCCCACTGCTGCTCCAGCAGTTCTTTATAAGGAATTTTCACATTTGTCCTGCTTAGGATGACCCTTTTTGTAATTACTGCTGACTAATGGGTGCTTCTTATTTGAGATGAGTAGGTTGTCATTGGTGGAGTGATGACTGGGAGTGACCGGTTTTGGTGTTGAGTATCCACAATCTGATCCAAATGTGGCTGCCTTTTGAGGTGCATGATGAGAGCACACAATATGTTCTTCACAATCTACTTTAAATCCATTTCACTTAAAACAGTTAAGTATTTTTCTGAATTTGAGGAATTAACAGAATCTTCAAAATTCAAGCATATGCAAAAAGGGATGTGAAATAATACTATTAAAATACATGAAGTCTAACCTTTTATAAAAGTAATGAAATTAAATTCCTTACCTTTCTACCCTATACGTTGCTTTGCAACAACTAAAAAAAAAGAATAAAGGAAAACTCCACTTTAGGCATTTTATATAAAAAGTTGACTTTCATATTCAGGGCATGGTTTGATCTAAGTAAAAACAATCCCTTCTGTCTTAGAGACTTCTAACAAACTTTAATTAATTCTTCTTGTAAGTTGCTTGATGTTTAAGGTCAATGTCGTACTGTTTGCTGTGTACCCTGTGTGACTGTCATATTCCAAATATTTATTAAGGTATTTTATAAAGTGTTATTTTGTAAACTTGCAATGAATTCATATGGCCCAATGTTGCCATACCCCATGAGGATGTTTTAACAGAGAAACCCTATCTTTCATTACTGTACACTGTCAGTGCAAGCTTAAAGAATGTCCTACAGTGCCAGGACGTACCACAAAAGCATTGGATCTTATGAGACAGTAATGTTTCTTAATTTTAATATACTTAGAAATTTTCACCGTGTATAATTAAATAAAAATGTTGTTAAAAGTTAATTTTCAATGCTAAATTGGCAATAGTTAAAAACCTGCAGTGTAAGGAGGAGAGACAGTTCAAATGGATGCAGTTGGTTCAAATAAAGAATTTATTAAGAACAGGATTCATTTTCATCCAGACAAAACCTGTTTCCAGCACATTTCTCATTGCTTTGTGACAGAAAAGGAAACATACACATAAATTGGATTTACTTATATGCCATACATCTGGGCCTTACAGTCTGCCCACAGCCCTTTCAGGTAACAGCAGGTAGGAATCCTGCACAGCAGGTGTGTGAGCACACCCTGCCTGGCACCTGTCCTGCCCATGGCTCTTGGCAGGGCTGTGGGACCAGGGCCATTCCCAGGCTCTGGAATGTGAATCTCAAGGGCATCCAATTGCTAAATTGACCGCCTGCTCCCTGGCACGTTCCTGGCCCACGCAGCCTTGCGCTCTGCCCAACATTTCCTGGTCATGCTCCATGGATTAGCACAGAACAGACTCCTGAGTGCAGCCAGGAAAATCCTGGGAGTATTCAGTTTACTGGCTATCATGGACATGCTTTGTTTGTGTTATTCAGGCAAGACATGCTTCAAAATGATGGGATTGCTTCCATGGAAGCCTGTGCCGCTGAAGTGGATTTTTCAACTTGAATTATGTTGTCTAGCTGCAATTTTAAGAAGTAAATATTTTCACTTTGAAACACATAATAAAAGAGACAATCTGAATTATTGGTAAATAGATTTTTATTTTAAAAAAGAAATGCGTGACATTTAGCTTTGGATTGTTATGCAAAAGTTTTTATATACCGTAAAATTCAATGCCATCATCACAGGTGTTTGTGTTTCTTTAACTGGTCATTTCATTTACTGTTTAGAGATTAGGAGGGGGAAAAATGACAATGTTCAGGATAAAAATCCTGAACAACTGGGTGGCTTCCCTCAGTCTGCTGTTTTAACCTCCTGGTGCACTCTGGCTGGTCAGTGGGAGTCAGGCACAGCATCCAGCCAGGATATGTTGGTTTTTAAGAGTGGAATGGGGAGCAGCAAAAAAGCTGAAAGGGAATTGAATGGGCAGGGAACAGGCTTTTGTGAGTGGAAGTCATGTGGCACAACTGGGCCGGAACTAGTCAGAAAAAAAGGGTCAAGAAACCTCATCATGCTGATTGACCACACATTATTTCAGCAACACAAAATGCCTTTGAAGATCTGCTCCATAATGGCCTGCTTGTGCTACTCATACTCATTTTTCAGTTTTAACACAGTGTTCATTCCTGCCATTCACTCTCCAAGGGGATGTTTCCGATTGCTGTTGGGCTTTTGCTGTTCCCTGAAATCATTCTGTTATCATAAGCTGGATATGGTGTCTGTGCTATATGGGCATGACATTTCAAGTCCGAGAAATGGCATTTCTGTTTACTATGGAATGGGTTTGGTTTTTTTTTCTATGATGGTATGACAGTGGTGACCAAAGTATTTTGTTTTTGTTTTTTTTCTTCGAATGAATTTGATTTCTGCCAATTCTGTTTGATGCAATCTTTCACTTCAATAACTGGTCTTGCATATCTTTTTCCCCAGCAGTTGAACACTTGGTTTACAGAGATTTCCTCTATTGTTCATGTGAATGGCATATACCACACCCCCTAAACTAATGCATGCAATGTAAATTTTATTTCCTTTATCCACTTGTTTATTATCTTGTTGTATAGAGAAATTATCACAGTTTGACAGATTACTTTTTTAGAAATCTTCAGTGGTTATGATTTAAGTTTTATTTTCTTAATTTGTGAGCTGTTTAACCCATTATTTTGGGGGATTTTGTGCTGAAAATTAATGCAAATACTTTGAGTGAACACTGAGAAATGTTACTTCCTTTGGAGAAGGAAATATTCTTTGAAATTATAATCCTACATTTTAGCAAGATTAACATTGTTTTTTTCCCTCCAATTTTAATGTAATTGTAGTACTGACTTTCAACAAAACATGTATATTCTTTATAATTTTACTTACAGATATACAATACACTGTGCTCTAGAGAAAATTTGTGTGCTGCGTTTTATTGCAGCTCCTTTTTCTCATATCTTTATGTGTAATGAAAATGAATGGGTAGAATTTAAAACTTTATGTGTTCTTTAGCTTTAACGCCTTCATATGGGAAAGGCAATAGTGTTAGGAGTTGAGATAAATACCACTATATATGGCATTACATGCAGCGATAGTAAAATAATATAAATTACTTTGCTTGGTGTTCCTGATCCCCAGTTATCCTCATGAGTTACTGCAGAGTAGATTGGACACATCACAAGGGGGTTCATTCTGTTGCTGATCCAGTGGGCTGGCTCCTTGCTTGTGTTCATGAAAGTTAAATTTTTATTTATTTTGTGCCGCTGTTGAGAATTGGCCTGCTTGTCATATGGATGAATGTCTATTATTTTATATCTAAAAAAAGAGGGGTTTTAGAGCTAAATATTGCTAGTTGTAATGGTAGTTTGAGGCTTTTGAAAAATACTCATTTTCCAATATTACATTCATGAATATTGAATTTTTTGCACTTTTGACTATTTTAATCAAAACTAAAATGCTCTTTTGGAACACAATAAACTTTCAGATAATCTAGAAAAAGACAGAAATGTAAAGTGGTATGTCATGTCCAATGATTCTTACAGAGGGATCTGCTGTATCTTCTCTCAGTGCAGGATATGACATTCCATGGTTGTGTAGAATATCTTGGCACCTGAGGTTCAGAGGCAGCATGTCCTTCTCATCAAGAACATATATGTGTAACACATAAAACATCTGAGTGATGAGCAAAACATAATGCTGATAAAGTAAAACTAAAAGAAGGTGCTTTTGTGAAGAACAATTCAGAGCTGTGAAAATTTGTGCTTCTAAATCTGGAAATCCTCAATTCACAGAGTGTTGTGTAAGGGGGCTGTCCAGCATGTCTAACAGGCAGTTTAACTACACATCTAAATAAGAGACAGCACTTTGCACCCCTCATTTATTCCAGTCACTGATCAAGTGTTTTGGTGGAGTGTAATGCAAACAGAACCACATGTCTAATCCTTTCCTTGCAGTGAATAGTAGGCCACATCCTAAACCACTTATGTAGAAAAAGTCCTTCTGAAGCCATTATTCCAGAACTGAATAAGTCCTGATGGGTGGATTCATGAGGAATGGTGCTTAAGCATGCTCTTTATAAAAGACTTCAGACAACTACACCTCCCATTGATGCAGCCTCAGCCAGTGGGGTTGTATGGGATTAGGATGCAGCTGATGTTTTCTCTGCTTTTCTGTATTTCTTTTGACCAAATTGCAGAGAGACTTTTGTTAACATATTACCTGTTAAAATGCAGGGCATATTTGTTTTAATTGAGACCAGGTGTGGTGCAAAGATTACAGTTTTGACACGTTTATGTCCCACTTTTTGAAAGCAATTGGTTAGTGTGTGTTCTAAGATATGTCATCACAGTTTAGATTTTACTTACTTTCCATTTGCTTTCCTTCTGTTTGCTTACCAGACACTCTAAGGTCCTGGTGTCCTTGTTCTGTTGCTAGGGAAGAGGACAGACTAATCACCCTGCTTCCTTCTCCCTGGTCCTGTAGTCCTCCTCTCACCTGAGTGCTCTCCCAAGAAGTCTGTCCATTTTGCTTATCAGGCAGAAAATTATTTCCTGGTTGTTTTGGGTTCTTTTGCATGGGTTTATTGCTGGTTGTGACCAGTTGGTTAAACCAATTTTGAGCTGCTGGAATGCAGTAGTCAGACATGGAGTCAGGGGAGAGCAGGAGGTGGCAGAGGTGGGAAGCCCTGCTGCCTGCTCTCAGCAGAAGAGAGGGGTGAGACTGGCACAGTCAAGGTGTTTCCCCACATCCCTGCTCCACGTCCACCTTGCTCCCTGTCCCTGCTCTCTCTGCAGAACTTTGCTTGAGAAGTAGATTTCCTTCTTCTTGGAGAAGTTCTCATTAAGCTATAGAGCTAACAGGAAGCTGAAGGTGGTAGAAACATATAAAAATTAAGAGAAAGTAAAATTAAATAAGAAAATGTCTAGCTTCAGGCAGCTGGGTTTGCATGTTTTAAAAGCAAGACAACATAGGGCACTTAAGCCTTCTTACTCAGAACTAAAGAATTGAGTAGCTTGAAAGTCTTAACCTGTCTCTTCATTTACCTGATTTTTTTTCTGATGCAAGTATTTCTGTATCTGTTTATTTATAAATAAGCATTTTTGTCCTACAGTATTATTTACAAACAGCTTTTAAAGTACAGAGACAATTCAATTTAGTGAAATAGTGAACAACCCATTACAAGTTGCTTCACTGTGGAAGAGAATATACTTCATGACCTCAGGTTTAACTTAGATACAGCCTTCAGCTGACCACTGAAGCTGGATTTGGTGAATCCCCTGCCTAAACAGGGTTTGGATTTGTTTTGCTCTGGTCAAAATCGGTGTTTCATGGACAGGGGCTGGTCAGTTATCATAAAAGGCTTGTGCTTACTTCATTTTTTCATACGAAAAAAGACATAGCTTTTTTAATAACATGATTTTTTTTTTCTACAGAGACCTAAGATTTAATAGGATTAAAGAAATCCAGCCTGGAGAGTTTAGACGGCTTAAAAACCTGAACACACTGTAAGTTCTTTTTCAACCCTAAGACCCTTTTCCTTTTGACTTAATATGATCAATTTGATAATGTGTCATATTTGCTTACTTTTCACAGGTCAGTAGTCTCATAAATTTGAGCTGTAGCATTTACACAGATGGGAGGAGTGGGGGCTAGGACCAAAATACTTGAAGGCAAAAAAATGTGTGTGTCAATCAAATAAAATTATTTGCATACTAGTATTTTATTAATATACTTTAGTTGAATTTCATGAAAAATGCAGACCATTATGCTAAGATTTTTTTTGACATAGTGCTAAATTGTTTTGGTGGAATATCACATAATAAACCATGGGGTTACAAGAAAGCTGTTCAAAGGCTTGAATGTGCCAATGTGTTACAGTTACAAAATATTTGACAAATTTTAATATTCTGAACTTTCTTATTCTAATGTGCTTACCAGGACTGGCAGGAGTCAGAAGGCTTTGTTCCTACTGAGCTGCCTTTTATGGAGGTCTTTGTTATCATGTATGATTGTGAAGAAAAGTCTTTCTAAAAGACCTTTTACAACCAATAATGCAATTAGTATAAGTATTATCATTTTAACTTTGTATCTCCTCTATCATTCCTTCAGGCATCCCTTTTAAAACAAATGCATGCATGTTTCTCTTCTTGAATATATTAGCAGGCATGTGGAGGAATTAAGATAGACAGTTATTTTTACTTTTAAATATGCATAACTGATGATTGCAAATGTGACTGATTCCCAGAACATGAGCAGTGTATGAGCTGAAATACAGTAGTGATGTCAGTGAGCTTTGGATCAATATTTATCTGCAGGCAATCATGACAAATATACTGACATATCTTGTACTCTATATTCACACCAGAAGAAATTATATGACTTTGCCCAAAATGTATATTGTCCAAATCTGTGCTGCCAAGATATTCTTACTAACTGCCCCTATTTCCAGTCTCCTTTGATCATACCTGTTTGCAGTTGATCCCCAGTTTTGAATTACAATTTCTGCCAGATATCCAGCTCAAGATTTAACTGTCCAAATCACTGATCTGATATCCACAATTCCCAACTAAAGACAAGATGCCTTGTTTGAATTCCCTTCTCTTTGTAAAACCAGTGTATGAGGGATGAGTGCAAATCTGTGCCTACAGACATTTGTATTCCTGTACAATGTAAAGGGCCCAGTGCACAAGATATTGCTAAGAAACATTGGGGAAAAGTCACTTTAATGCACCTGCTAGTGACAAAACTTTGTTTTTATCAGTTTCAAACTGATGTGTGTACTGGATGCAGAAAGTTTTTCCCCCCACTTCATCTACATCTCAGATACCTATGAGAAACAACATTATTCAATTTCTGGGTGGGTCTTTTTTTTTTTTTTGGGTTTGGGGTTTTGTTTGTTAATCTTTGTTGCTGTTTTTATGGGTTTGGGGTATTTTTTTTAAAATTCTGTCTAATTTTTTCAGGTTTTCACCTGCAAGATAGTGCTTGAGCAGCTGTAAGCACATAACCTTTTTTTCTCTAACAGTTACTCTTAGGGGAAAAAGAATTTTCTATTTAATTCTATATTACCCTTGTTTTTACACTTTTTTTCCCTAGTGTTTCTTTATGTTAAAATAAATGGTTGTTTATTTCTTTTTGTAGGCTTCTAAACAACAATCAAATCAAAAGAATTCCTAGTGGGGCATTTGAAGATCTTGAAAATCTGAAATATCTGTAAGTTAAATGAAATGTAACTTTCTTCATAACTGTGTAACAGCTTCTTCAGTGGGAGAGTGTTCTAATCTGAGATGGTGATTTCTATCTGACTCACTATATCAGGAGATAAACTGCACTGAAAATCTGTGAAAGGAATTTATGGGGTAGGGGCAACTGTGTTCCTCTAAGTAATTGCTAGTAAAAGACTGCAATCTGTAGGCCATACATTTTAAAGGACTTACTGGTTGCTTTTTATTATATGCAACTTATAATTTAGAAAGGGATATGTTGGAACGTTTAGGAAACCACCTCTTCAATGGTTCACTGAAATCTTCACACAGGTACTTTTTCTCTTTTGAAAAGTGACTTAAAAGTAGCTAGTCCAAAGGCTGTGTCTGCAGAAGCTTGTAACTTACCTAAGCTTATTAACTATCCCTAAATTTTTCACTGAATTCATAAGTGAAAAACTCAGTCAAACCCAAAATACCAGAGTATGTACATGATTTGCTGTTAGTTCTAAGTCTCCAGTCAGCCTGTGTATTTTAAGCCTAACTTCTCTCTTTTTTAACAAACATACCAAGGTTATTAATTATATTAATTTAAAAAGGCATCAAAAGTGTTATTTTGTCTGTATGATAGACTGAAGCTGCATAGTAAGTTGTCATGGATTCTCAGCTCTAGTTTCTGGAGTCGACCTTATGGAGTGTAATTTAGAAAAGTTTCACTCCATTGTCTTGGAATATTGATTGATGTTTACTTGAATGACATACAGAAAAAAAAGGTCACATTGAGATTACATTGCTTTGGAAACAATTCAGAAGCTGAATTTTCCATGCAGTTTCCAAGAATACAGCCAGAAGATCTCTAAGGAGGTGGGAGCAGGGAGAAAATTGCATAAATTTGTGCAGACACATTTTCCTGTTTTTCCAAGTTGTGCTTGATTACATTTCCTGCTCTCATTTTCATGTGTATTGTCTTTCAGTAATGAAATTGTTTAACCTATACACAATAGGAGGGAAAAGAATATTGAACAGACTGTTGCCAGTGAATGATTAAAGTCCATGATGATTGTAGTTGTTATAAGAAATGTTGCATGATGGTTCAGGTAGTGTAGTACATAAGGTTTTGCTATGTGTGGTTTTCTAAACCTCTTTTTATAGTCAGCAACTGTACAAAGATTTTTCTTGATTCTTATAACTTTTTTCTTTTCACATGCTTGCCTTTCCCTAGCTATAGTAAACCTGAAATAAAGCTTAACTATGCAGTGTGTTCAATTCAATGAAAGAGCAAAAAAAGATAACTCTGATTTGTTTTCATATATATGTAGTAATGGTTGTCAGTATCTATATTGTTAAGAGGAAGATCTTTTTATTTTCCTGTTGTTCCCTGGAAAATTTAAATATAAAGTTCAGTGTGGTAATCTATTCAACTGCAGAGAGCTCTTTAAATCTATCCTTTGTTTTGAAAAAATAAACTAAGGGTTTTTTTGCCTGTTTCAATGGCTGTGACAAATGTTTAAATTGTACAGCCTTAAAGTTACAAAATTTATGGTACTGGTCAGGTTATCAATACAGAAGACTTAAATGTAACAAAGCAACACTGTTCAGCAGTGGAAGTTTCAGCTGAGTAACTGAATGCTAACTGTATTCTGTGAAATGAAGGGAACAAATCAAAACATTTCTTTCCAATAGGATCCACTGAAGTAGAAGTCATGGAGGGGAGATTGTACAAAAGTTAGAAATACTGCTCAGAAAGTACTATTATAAAGTCAAATCACCTGGAAAAATTGAGGTCTAGTATCATCTGGTCCTGTGGATATTTGCAAACCTAACTTGTACTGTCATGTCTCATAAAACTAGATCATTGATCCATGATGTTACTTCTGTTCTTATGACAACTTGTACTGGATTGCATGTGGTTCTGAAAATGTATAATTCCCTGTATAGTATATAGTATATGTATAGTTCCCTAAAAACACCTGTCATGTCTCAGTGGCCCTGATTTAGCAAAATGTGAGTATATATAAAATCTATAACAATTAGTAAACATGCATATATAAAACTAAGTAAAAATATTCACAATGATATATATTTATATAAAATGAATCAAGTGTAACACGGTATATTTATTTTTTTAAAAAAGCCAATCTCTGAGAGATAGGTGTTAAGATACATTCCTGTTTGACTGCTGGAGATCACCTTTTTTGCTTTCAAACAAAATTTTTTCAGCAGGATCTAAATCAGGATTTTCAAATGCTTCTTTGTACTATTCCTTTCTGAAGCTGTGCTTAGAGGTTTATGAGGAGTATATGTTACCAGATCTATCTGTCTGAAGAACACATTTTGACAAAGAGTAATAATTTCTCAATTTTCTCTGCATTGAAAGTATCCATCACTGGAAAAGTTGGTCTTTGCATCATAAAAAGAAAATTGTGCACATAATTTTTCAACCTTTTTTAGGATTTTTTATTATTTTGTTCTTTGTGTAATTGAAATTCTGTCAATTATAAAAGCAATTTTATGTGATTTTGCTGTGCTGTTTGTTGGTTTTGCATTAATATACTACAGGTTGGAAAGAAAGAAATGTAATTATTGTTTTGTTGTGAAAGTAAGAGGGTATTTTTTTTCTTTTTTTTTATGCTTCTCTGCTTTTCTGTCCATCTGTCTTTACTCCATACACCTTTAGGTCCTTTAGTAAGCTTCCCAATCTTTTAACATAGATGCAGGTAGATTTGTGGAAACTTGATAGGATAATTCTTCCTAAGCCTAAAAGTCAAGTTTATTCTCCAAGAGAGAAGATAGCTGGGAATTGAAGGTAGACACATTATTACCATTTCAACATGTAGAATACTAGAAGATTTGGAATCAAAAGTGGAAAAAATAAAGATAAGTTAAAAAAGGAAGAAGTCAGGAGGAGAAATGGAAAAATATATAATATAGGTTAGCTATTAAAAACCTTTCCAGATAAAGAGAACATTTACAGAGCAGTGAGCTAGAAGATAACATGAAGGAAGTGAAAGAAATAAAACCAGGGAGTGAAATTAACTTTGTCAACAGCAGTGTATGTTTGCCTGGTGTAAAATGCATAGATGAGGGAACAGACATAAAAGTATCACCATAAGCATATGGTAAATGGCAATTTAGACTGTATGAAGTGTGCCAGTTCCAGAAATGCTAACAGGGAGCATGCAAGTTTTGTTTTGTGTATGGTGGATGAAGTAATAGCGGTAGATGATGTGTTTGAGATTAGGTCTCATTTCCTTCTGTGCCTTCTGCCACTTTTGCTGTCTTGGTCATGTTACTTTGGTCTCTGGGCACCTCCAGTGGTTCCAGATCTCTTTTCTTTGCCATTCAAGTTGCTGGTTCCACTGGCTCCTTCATGTCCCTATGTAAACCTGTCTTTGGGTGTTTATTTACTTGTGAGATTTAACTCAACAATGCCTGTTACTTTCTGCCTTTTTTTCCCTCCAGTTCCAACCAAATATATGTAGTTCTTATTTTCCTTGAATCACATGATTTTTAGTATGGCCCATTAAAAAAAGAAAAAAAGAATCCCCCAATAATATCCTCATAGCCAATCTAGCAGGCTTGTTAATTAAAGCTGCTTTTTCTCCCAAATTTTCTGGCAACTCATTACCTATTTGTTCATTTCCTAAGTATATGACCAGTACCTCTGATCTCTAGCACCCTTGCTTGTGTTTCTGGAAAAAATGCTCTTTTTTTTAACATTTCTAAAAATAGATATTTATAATTGTCCAAAAATAATTTAATGTCTTAATAGAATATATCCCTTTTTCATCTTAATCTACTGTTTAGTCATCTCCTGTAAGATTCTAATATTCAGTTACATAAGAGAGCTTTTGGGTAAATTAAATGATAAATCATTTTTTCCTAATTGTACTATATTTGTTTTCTGATAATGTAGTCTAATAAATTTTGAGAATGTTTGTTAAAATTTAGCAGTGTATACAGTTTTACTTTTATAACATTGTATGTGCATGGTAGCATTTTAGAGGGATGAATATTTTTTGTGAATGATACTTACTTGTACTTTGTATTCTGTCATGTCTCTGTCCATTAGGCAGATAATTATATATTTTTCTCTCTGTTACTATCCTCAGTGAGACAGCTACACAATTAAATGGAAGTGTGGTTAACACATTTGTCATAGGACGTGTAGCCCTGAGGTTGTTGGGGTTTCTCTGTGAAGGGAGGATATGCTTGACTGAGGTTGGTTGAGTTTCCTGCAGCTGAGGGTTTTCTGGTCAGAATGGAAAAAGCTCTGGTTTAAAGCTGAATTCCAAATAAAGGCTCACTGCAGTGGCTTGGTAAGGACTCCTAAAGGCTGCTCCCTTCCCTGCAGTATGGTGGTAAAAGCCTGCAATACTACAGTCATTATCCCAGTCTAACTCACCTCTGGTTTTCACACTCTGCCTTCTTGTCTGCAGAGAGCAAATAAAAAGTTATATGAATAGTTGTGGTAAAACTTTAAAAAAAAATCTGATAAATTCAGATTTTTTGAATAAAATTGTTGAAATGCCCGAAAGAAATAATTAACTGAGGGTGGTTATCAAAATTGTCTAAGTCCATTTTGGTTCTCTGGTCTGACCAGAAGTTTAGTACTCAGAAATAAGAGGGATTTCCACACTGCCAAGTGGAATTAAGTGTATTAAGAAAGATAAATAACACTTCAGCTGTTCAGTCCTTGAAATTCTCTAAGGATTGAAAAGGTGTTTTTAAAATCATCACAGAAAAATAGATAGGAATTGAATATCAAACAGAGAGGAAAATTAAGGAGAGACAATTGTAATGACTGTGATCCTCAAATGAATTGGTAAATCTGAGCCAAAACAAATATTTTAATACTATTTTTTAAAAAATATTTTGAAAAAACTTTTTTTTTAAATAGAATAAAAACTATTTTATTCAAATAAAAATAGAATCAAATCACTGTTTTCAAATTGTTTTTACAGTTTTTACAGTAATTTCACATGACAGTAATTTTTTTCTGGTTTTGAATATTTTAAAAGCATCAGAAATTTTTACTTCCATGTTACCTGTTCTTTGAAGAACTCTGCTTTTTTGTTCAGATGCATATATACATTAATAAAGCACACCGGAATCTCTCTATAATAATGTGTTGGATTCTTAGCAAGCAATTGGAAAAGCTAATTTAGATTCAAAGGAAGGATACTATTCCTTATTGTTCCCCAAAATTGTCATTATTTGAATGTCAAATACCCACAACTTCTTTCCTTGTTAGGGCCTATTGTGAAATGTTGCCCATTGTCACATCAGTGTAAAAACTGCCACCACCTCCAGCAGAGCCAGTATTTTTTATGTTGCACCAAAAGGAGTTTGCAATATTTCCAGTAAGTTACTGAAAACTGTAATAATAGAAAACCCAAAACCACTACTAATAAGATGCCTGCTAATAAAGTCATTTGTGGTACAGTCTCTTCATCCCTTCTCCACAGAAACCCATGCCTGATTAACTGAGTTTCAAGTCATTTGTCAAATAATTGTGAAAAAGTTCTTAACTGCAAACCTGTGCCTATCCTAACACAGAAAGAGTGACTGACGCTGAACACCCAAAGTATTTTCATTTGCTGCCTCCATGCAGAAACTGTAGTCATCAGCTAAACTGTGGGATTTTTCTCCAATACTCCTCACTAAGCCATCCTTGCTGCTAAGAGCATGATGAACATGAGCACATACACTGATCCTTGCTGATTTATTTTAATTCCATAAAAAAGGTGTAGACACTTTGTGATCATACTGATACTCTGTGTGTTTATTCTGTTTATATTAGAGAGTATCAGTGAGGACCTAATGTCCATCTTCTACACAGTGATAAAACAAATCTACAGTGATGCTTTATGGATGTGATACCAACATTCTAACTTGTATTTTTTTGTGAATATTCCAAAGGTGACACAGGCGGAGTTACAGAAATTTCTCACTGTTTGTTCTCCAAGTCCAGTAAAAAACTCACTCTATCCTAATTTGAATATTTGTACCAGTATTCATTTTAAAGAAAACAAGAGGCCAGTGGCATCCCTGGTGTGCTCTGGTAAAGGCACTTCTAATGCAATTCTGTCCCATTGAGTTGAATTTATTTTGACTTTTGGCAAACCAATCAAGAAAACAAGGTACAAAAATCCAGTAAGTAATACCATGAGCACTGGGAAGCCCAAGTCCATCTGGGTGTCAGCCTCAGGGCCTTCAAGGCCCCAGCCTTTCCTAGTAGTCATTTGGGATGAAATCTCAAGGACAGAATATTTTTATGTTTTTAGTTTTTGATTTATATTTTTTTTTCTAATATATAGTTGAAAAGCTGTCTTCACGTGTCAACTTAATTCTTCTTTTCCATCTTCATGTAGCTCTTGTTTGTGTACTAATATTACTGATTGTTTCTTGTTTCAGCTATTTGTACAAGAATGAAATCCAGTCAATTGACAGGCAAGCATTTAAAGGACTTGCCTCTCTAGAACAACTGTAAGTGCCTTTTCTCTTCTGTGCTGTCATCTCCATGGTTCCCCTGCAGAGGAAAAGTGCACGCCTTGATCCGTACATCCCACCTGCATGCTCTGCACGTCCACACTCCCTGGGTTGGGCAGAGAGCCCCATAATCATTTGCATGTGAAAAAACCACAATTGATCTCTGTCAAATTCCTCATTTCTATGTTTGTCTTTTATTTGTGATTTGCATTCCTGATGTCCCTATACATTGTCACATAGCTTTGACAAAGGAGAATTATTGTGGAAAATGTTGAAAACAAATGTGTATTGCTTAGAGATAGATTCTGCTTTCATTTCTGCAGGTTTTTATAATATCTCAATTTCTTTCACTGCAGCAGTTACTTTGTTTTATGCAGCATAACTAAAGCTGAATTAGTCTCTGCAGGTTCAACCCTGTTTTGTTATACTTTGAAACAAGAATAGTTCTTTAAAGAAAAACCTTGCTATTATTTATATGTATTAATCATTGCCATCTACAGATGTTTAGAAAGTAAGGAAGTTTATAATTTGCAATGTAGATGTTTCAGTAACGTCCTCCAGAAAGATCGATTTAAATCATACTTCTTTTCCTGTACAATCGAGAATAATTTCTACTGAAAAAGAATGAAGATGCAGTCCTAAGCATGACAAAACCCAGTTGTATTGATTCCATTAAGTTCAACTATATTTTGTTGTATAATCACTATAGGACAGACACTGAAATGCTGGCATGAGTCCAGAGAAGGGCAGTGAAGTGAGTGAAGGGGCTGGAGCACAAATCCTGTGAGGAGCGGCTGAGGGAGCTGGGATTGTTTAGTCTGGGGAAAAAGAGACTCAGTGGAGACCTCATTTCTCTCTACCACTACTTGAAATGAGGTTGTAGTGAGTTGGGGAGTGGTCTCTTCTCTTAGGTAACAAGTGACAGGACAAAAGGAAATGGCCTCAAGTTGCACCAGGGGAGGTTTAGATTGGTATTAGGAAAAATGTTTTCATGGAAAGGGTGGTAAAGCATTGAAACAGGCTTCCCAGGGAAGCAGTGGAGTCACTCTTCCTGGAAGTGTTCAAGAAGTGACTGGATATGGCACTTCGAGGTCATGGATTATGATGAACATGATAGTGGTGCTAGGTTGATGGTTAGACTTGAAAATCCTAAATATCTTTTCTAGCCTTAACAGTTCAATGACTCTATGATCAGAAAGCATTGCTCTACATTCATTGTGATAATGTTTAGAAAAAGGAAAAAGCTATAACATGTAGTTGTTTCACAGTTTAATAACGAAATAGTAGTAAACCAACAAGTTTTGCAGTTATAGATTGGGGGTTGAATATAAATTTTTAAACTCCTGAAAGGTATCAGTGTATTACAAGTGTTCTATATGTACCAGTTTCCTTGTTACTGTAAACCTCTAATGGATATTATTAGACACAGTATATATGAAATAAACTGACACTTCATATAGGTACAAAATCATACATGCTCCTTTTAGAGTGCAATAGCTGCCTTTTGAAGGAGGAGCTTCTATGTAAAACAGAAGAGTTAATTATAAAAAGTATATAAATATGTAATTTTTTTCCTTAATGCCTTTCTCTTCCTTCTCATTTTACTCTAGAAATTATTACTGCACCATATTGACAGCAACTGGTAGGGCTTACTTGCATGCTAATAGCAATACATAATTTCTGTGTAGAATTTGGAGTACTGAGCCCCATATATTGAATTACTAATGTTTCCAAAATAATGTTCTTCCCCATGCCACAAGCCTCATATGCTGCAAGTGGCAATATTTGTCCTTTTTTCTTGTGTTCTTTTTTCCTGTTGATCTATGTTATTACTGAAAAACATAAATCAGTTTGAAATATTAACACCTTCTGAATGCACTTTTCCCCTATGTGGCAGTTAAGCCTCTCTGCCTACAGTGATATCACACTGTATCAGCTTTTGCTCAGACTTTTGAGACATCCACATTATTCAGTATGAAACTGGGATTCAAACTCAGGGTTTTAGTCTCATTTTTAGCTGGGAAGTAGGGGAATGGAGCCTGGCAGAGTCACTGCTCATTGCCTGCCCGTGTGTCGTGGCAGCACCTGCAGCTGCTGGGGAATGGGGGCAGGTACTTCCCCACTGCCTGCATCAGAGCTCGCTGCTTTTTAGAGCTCTTCTTCTTCTCTCCTAAACAGAGAGCTTGCCAGGAGGGAAAATGGGAGCACATGAAGCCAGTGGCAGGCACAGAAATAAATTTGATGGAGAGTACTCTTTGAGATTTTTAGTTTATGAGATATTTGGCATTTGTGCATCTTTAGCATAAAAATATGTTCTGACCCTACAGGGTCTGTTTTATCTCATTAGCTTTGGAGAAAAACTGCTGACAAGACAACAGTTACTCTTGGCAAACAAGTTCCCAGGTGTCCTAATTTCAGTTCTGAACTGTATTGACAGTACTAAGTCGATGTTTTCTGCATTTGAGGTCTCTGTGGCCTCAAGCTGTCAAACACGTTTTGCTACTGGTTGTGTTAACCCAGCCAAATGCTGAGTTCTCTCAAATGCAAATGTTCCCAATGCTCAGCAGAGTTCTCAGAAGTAGACACTGTGGACCACGTTTCAGGGAATTACTTGTTTCACAGCAATTTCTTCTACTCCAGTGAAGCAGAATTCAACTGATAGTTGCTTTTTAAAAAATACCTGAACAACAAAGCAAACACATTTTTGGTGATTGTTGTTAACAGAAACTAAATGTAGTTAGATTTAGGTGGCCTGTTGCACATATAAGGGACAACCCCCCGCCAAGTATTTACTGCAGCTGGCAGGTTCCTCCTTAAACCTCTGAAACAGAATTCTTAGCTGCTGATGTATTCAAAATAGCTTTTCCTTTGGAAATTTCTGCCAAGGGAATAAGATCTTTGAGTCAGATCTTGAAACCTGTTTGTGCTAGGGTAAATTCTGAAGAAAAATTGGCAGTTTTAGGTACTTGAACACACTGGCCCATACATATTTTGTCACCTAACTTTTCACCTGTGTCTGGGCATGAAGGGATAGTCAGCTGATGAAAAGTGGCCTCTTGGTACCAGTTTAAGCGCTGTTGAATTTGCAAGACATATGTTTGGGTCTGGCAAAGGCAGCAGAAAGCTGCAGGAAAGTTGCATTTTTTGAGAGCGGCAGCCGGAAGGCAGGCAGAGCACCCGAAAGGCAAGGGGGGCTGCCTCAGTGTGCTGGGGCTTAGCCAGCTGCTCTGTGCCTGGTGTGCCTGGGCTTGACAACTGAACCCACCTGAAATGTCACAAATACCCTGCTTGGAAGGTCATGAGCTTGGATCCCAAGATCTAGCTCTAAATGGATTCCATTTCCAGATGTGAATACATTGCTTTGCTTCCAAATATCTGTTGTATTTTTGAGATGTCAGCTTATGAGTTGTATGTATTGGGGACAAAAAGTGTACTCTCCAGTATTTAACTAGTGGCATCCCCAAATATTAATGGGGTTATTTAAATCTGTTTACCTCATCCTAGTTTTGCATTTTCTTTTAACTTCCGTATTAACTTACTAATTTTGTTCTTTATAAGCTGTTATTAGTTATGATGTATTTTATGTACACATATACATATTTAGGGGGAATTAATAGACAAAAAACCTTAACTAACATATAGTGATAAAGTTTGTTACATTATTTACCTCAATTCAGTTTTCAGTATTTTTGAAGTGTTGCTATTTATTTTCTTATTTTATCCTGCAAGTTCCTGATTTTTGCTTACCTCTGTGTCAGATAATTAATTAATAAACACACAAATGAACCCAAAACGTATGACAGGGGCCTTGAGAAGTGTATCCTTATTGTTCTACAATAAGATCAGCTAGGGACAACAAACTGGAAACAGATACTTGTCTAGCCTTATTTTAAAAGTCTTCAGTGAGGATTCCATAATCTTGATAAGCATCCTGTTCCAATATTTTATATCATTACCACAACATACATTTAAATATTTTTCCTTGTGGTTTAAGGCTGCTACTTGTCCCTGAGCAGGAAAAGCTCTTTGATAAATATGGAACATATATGTTTGTTCATTCTTATTCAAATAATCAAGAGGGCAAACATGCTGTTTAAATATTCAGAACATAGATTATACTCAGCTAATGGGTTAGTAAGTTCTTCCCCAAAGATGTGGTGATACTATCAGAAAAAGAACAATTGGCAGATATAATATAAAAGTCCCCACCCACAAAAACTACAAAGGTACATAAGAGATAATCCTAAATTTATTGCTGTGAAAAATGTCACTGAGACTGAATTTTAGTGTACATGTTTGTACTACAAGATTAATAATAAGAAAGACAATCTATACCATGCTTATTTGATAAAATCTTAATCTTCCTCTGTAGGTATTTAATTTGGACTTTTTTTTCCCTATAAATATTTCCTTTCCTTCTATTTAATTCTTGAAAGTGAGTTTAGAATTTAAAAAGAAAGACATGTAGGTATTTAAAAATCACTCTTGCATGCTTTTTCTTTCAATTTTCATTCTGAAAGTCTTTTTAATATCTAATTTATTACATGATACTACTATTTTTAGTGCTTTGTACTCTGAACATAAAAGATGCCTATAAAGATATGCCAGTGTGAGATTATTTCCTGAATATGGTTACCTTTAAAGTGAATTTTAAATCCAAGAAATTACCATATTAATTAAAATATTAAAATATACCTTTACAAAACTTTAAGGTGGTACATAGAAGAAAATAATAGAAGTGATAAATCTAGGTGATAAAACAGGATTAAAGTGTAGGTCATAATGCCAAGGAGTTTTTATTCTCTTTATTGTAGACTTAAAATGCAATCTGGTTTCTGCATCTATTTATTTTGAAATACAAATTATTTTTGCCGGATATTTAACACTTTGTTCTATAGATAAATTGCGTGATAAGTTGCTCAGGACTTTTTTAGGTCATAATTTAAAGACCTGCAAAACCCAACTTGTGTAGCCCAACTACTATGAAGTACTTAAGAGTATTTTCCACCTAGATTTCATGATTCGATTTTTTTGAGCTACTTTAGACAGCGTGATATCTGATGTGGTAAAGTTAGCTATTTTACACTATTTTTCAGCACCTGAATTATTGTATCTGCAATGGTGTGAGCTTGTAAACAAGGCAAGGCTTATAACAGGAATATTTTTTTTAATTTGTTGAGAAAAGGTGACTTTTCAGGCACATATTGATTACATCTGTAATTCTAATAGTCCTGAGTACTAAACAGCCATTATGGGCTGCTGCCTTGAGTTTTGCAATGTACATACTACTTAAACTATCTGAGAGAGGTATTCTTTCTTTTTCTCTCTTTCTAGTTTCACCCTCATTTGTGGCCCTGAAGAAGGGGTTGTGTGCCTCAATGTGTCTCCTTTTATCAATGTTATTGTTTGGTTTGAATAAGATGTGCCTACAAATCTTGCCTTGTCAATGCCAAAGAAGTACAAGAGATTAATTTATTTGGATTATAAAGAGATGTGTTTGCAAGGTGCTCATGAGGCATAAAAATGCATGAAGAATTAAGAAAGTTAAAAAGGATAAAATCACTGCTGCCTGCAAAAGTAGTGTTTGTAATTTTTTTCCAAAATGAAAGCTGCTTCAGAGATAACAATGTTGTGCCTGGTTTTCCCCTTCGTCCTCTTTCATTTCAGTGCTCCCCACCTTGCCCTGCCCCTTCCCATATGCTGCTGATCCTGGAAGGTGGACGAGCAGAGCCCTGGCTCCTGGCAAGCGGTGCCTGCCCACCTCATGGCTGGGCCATGCCCAGTCCTTGTCCTGCCAGACCTCACCGGGGTCTCTCTCCTCTCTGCTGGCAAATTGAATGAACCTTGCAGGAAATACCTGCCTCTGAGATCTGTCTTTTTAATTTAGAGGAAATCTCCCTGTATTTTTAAAGGGGAGATGAACACTGGCAGTCACAGCAAGGTGATGCAGTTCTTGATTCTTCATGCTGACAAGGCCATACTCTGTGCTCGAGATGCTCTGCGTTGCACTGGCGGGAGGCAGGCTTGACACTGATGTGCTTGATCACGCCTGTGCTGATTTATTGGCTTTTTCTGAGGTCCCCATTCACTGCTCCCTGGCATCACTCGCTGGCTCGCGCTCATCCTGGGAGGCTGCCAGGCACGTGCCTGGCTTCCCTCCGCACGCGCCTTCCAGGGCTCCCTGCAAGGGCTTGGCCGCAGCCACCGCTTCTTCCCGCTTCTCTCTGCGCAGCCACGTCTGGCTCAGCAAGGCAAATCCCCACGTCCTTGTCCTGTTCATGCTGAGGGATTGATGTTTCAGGAGATAGCGAGCTCTGAGTTGTTCTCACTGTTTTTAAATGACAGGCTTTTTTGTTCTTCAGACCACAGTGATATCTGTATATACACATTCTCCAGAGGTTCCTGAGATTGTCAGAGGTCAAATAGGAAACTTAAAGAGTTTTTAATACATTGGACATAATCAAGATCCAAAGTCTATAAATAATTTTCACAGTTTCTTGTGCCAATCTTATCTATTACATCTTGTTTTCTCATTTGCAAGGTTGAGGGCTATCTCTGGAATGATCCTGCAGTCCATTTTCACAACAGTTACAGGTTAATAGTCTGGTTAATTGTCTTGTTATGTTAACTTTCTCAATTTTACAGCATTAACAGCTGTGTAGATTTATTGTTGTGTAATGTTAATAGCTTGCATAAGCATCAAGAGAGAGAGCATCAAACAACACCAATTGCTAGGAAGCCCTTTTTCTAAAGTAAAATTAGTCAAACTTTGGTTTATATAACAAATTTGGTTTTGAGAACATTCACAGCTTTAAATGCTGTGGACTAGAGAAGATGATTTCTCAGCATCTTTTGAAATTTTCACACATGGAAATTAAAACATTTGGCCACGAAAAATGTTATTGTACTGGAAACTGTAAATGTTTTCTAAATAATCTCTAGCATTTTTCCTATTAAAAAAAATTTTTTTTTCAATAAATTGTTTCAAGCATGCATACAATGAACATCAGACTTGGCAAAATCTGTTCAAAATCTCCAAAGTGTTCATTATCTCCAAAATCTCCAAAGCAATGTTTGGGGTTTTTTGCTTATATATGTACACACACACACACACACACACACACACTCAGTATAGTGATCTGCAAACACTTCTTTCTTTGTCATGTCTTTTATTTCTCAGATTCAAGTATGAGATTCAGATGGTAACAGAAAAAAGCTACTATATGACTATTGCCATTTAGATCTGTAAACAGTATGGAAACAATAAATTCTTTAAAATATTTCACCAATTAAGAAAATTGTTTCAGTATTTTTCTTTTTGTTTAACATATTTTCAGGTATCTGCACTTTAATCAAATAGAAACGTTGGAACCTGAATCCTTTACTCATCTTCCAAAACTTGAAAGGCTGTAAGTTTGTTTTTCTTGGGGTAAGATTCAGAAGGCAGCTTGCTTCCTTGTTTGAATTAAATCAAGCATTTGAAACTAAAAAATAATATTTTTATCATTACCATAGATTGTTTTTAATCCAAATTTTTTTACTGTAACTTCTACGTAGTCTTTCCAAGAACACTTTGGTGAGGCTGACCTTAAAGGCATGCAGAAGTGAGCATTGCCTGTGGTTTATTTTTATTTTGCAAAACTATTTCCCAAAGATTTATGATTAATGTTTGGCCTAAAATAAATGTTATGAATGAAGAACTAGACTATTTATTTAGGACCTTTTTTTTCTAAATTTCTATTTTGAATGCTTATGAACTCCCTTCCTTGTAGTTACTTGCGGCTTCTTTTTCCCCACATGGACATAAATAATATGCTTAAAAAATAAAGACAATGAGTTGCTGAACAGGTTAAATTTTTTTTTCTTAAATTTTCTTAGATTACTTTCTCTTGAAAACCTTCTGAAGTATGTAAATGAAATGAGTGCATCATAAAATCTGAATTATTACATCCATATTTCTGTGTTTTTAACAGGTTTTTGCATAACAACAGAATAGCTCATTTGGTTCCTGGGACATTTAGTCACTTAGAATCTATGAAGAGACTGTAAGTAAATTGAGTTATGATTGAAATAATGAAATCCTAAATAGCCCAATTAGACTGTATTTTCTCTTGCAACATTTATCTTCCTTGCAAATGCCTTTTATGGTGAATTGTTTTAAATATTAAATATTTTTTTTCTTGACTCTATTTCAGTTGTTTATGTGCATAGATTGAGAACATTGTTTTATATCTATTTTCTTTAGTTACTGACTAAAGTATATTTCCTATATTTGGATTATTTGTAATCATTGTTTTATAGACTAAATAATATATATAGATTGTTCTTTGGGCAGTAAAAATAATACACGTTCTTCTAATAAAAACTGCCATAACGCCTATAAGCAAGTAACCATCGCCTGTATCGCATGTTGGCCGTTGTCTGCGTTCAGGGATAAAGTCATTGCTCCATTTACAGAGCCATGCTGTTGCTAGCAGGATGGCTGAGGCTTGCTAACAGAGCTGTGGCTGCTCCTTGTTCTGTGCAGGCGTTTGGACTCGAACGCTCTGCACTGCGACTGCGAGGTGCTGTGGCTGGCCGAGCTGCTGAAGACGTACGCGGAGTCGGGTAACGCTCAGGCTGCCGCCACCTGTGAGTACCCACGGAGGATCCAGGGAAGATCAGTGGCCACCATAACACCAGAAGAACTGAACTGTGGTGGGTTTCCCACTTCCTGATGGCTTATTTAATGGGTTGCCTAAACTGAATTTTTTGGGGGAGTGAGAATTTATTGTTCTGTTTCTTAACTGACCACCTCTGGTTAATAATGGTTATTTCTAGAAATCTCTCTGTGTTTCTTTTCTGGTTTTGTGTGCTTCTGACAGGATTGATTCCTTTTATCCTTCAGCCTATATTTAATGAAATAAATGTAACCATGTTTGAACTTTCCCCTTGAAGAACTAAAGGTGATTATCCTGAAGGAGGTTATTTTTCCCTTTTATATTTCAGTTCTGATCATAACAGGATTGTCAACTAGGGTCTATGGTGTTGCATTAATATTATTTGGTGTTGTTTATTCCCTTCTACATTGGGGAAAGGAAAGAAAGAAGCTTTGTTGAATTGCTCCTGATGACACACTTCTGGCCTTTCAAATTTTTGTTGATGTAGGAATTGGGATTGGGCCACTGAATTTTTTTTTTACTCAGCTATAATTAATAGGAGTGCCCCACACAGGCTCTGAAATCCTCGGCCCCTGAGGATTAATGGACAAGCACCTTTGTAATCCTTTTTTTTGTCTGTATTCCTTCACCCCAGGGGTGCAAAAGCTTGGCCCCATGGGCACCCTGGGACTTGGCCCAGCACCTCTTGTGTTCTGCAGTTAAAGTGCAGATTTCTCATCAAGCTATGGGCATTTGCTGCCCACCCACATAATGAAGCTAAGGTATAAAAAAAGTAAATTAGATAGTGCAAAGGGAATTTGGTGCAAGAATAATGCACGTGGCATCCTACCAGCTCTTTGCACATCTAAGGAGCCTGAATATGGAAACTGCAGGAAGCAAGCTGTACAAATTATTCTGTGAGGCAGGTTAGGCACTGATACTTATCTAGAGGAAGTTATTTTAAATAGCACTTGTGCTTGCTGCTTTAAAGTTTTTCCTTCATAGGCAAATTGAATCTCTGTTAAAATAAATAAACAGCTGCTTTAGAACCTGATACAAATTTACACAATCTATTTCCAGTCTGCTGAAAGGTCCTAAGGAACAATGAAGGAGGTCAGAAATCCCAGTCACTTTTGTACAGGGAAAAGTGCATTTAATCCTGACTAAGATATACATATTTTAAGTCGAAACGTTTGTGAAAAATATGTTTTACAATATGTGTGGAAATATTTTTATTTACCAGTTTTTAGTAGTTTTAAAATAAGTAAGAGTTCCTTGTATGTTTTATTGTTGATATAGAGAGGCCAAGAATTACATCAGAGCCTCAGGATGTGGACGTTACCTCAGGGAATACAGTGTACTTCACTTGCAGGGCTGAAGGCAATCCTAAACCAGAAATTATCTGGCTTCGAAACAAGTAAGTTTGAAAGGGGAAGAGAGAAACTTGATGTAATTACATTTGCCTATGTGTGTGTGTGTGTACGGCTCTGGGTGCATGTCCATGTGCTGTATATGGTAATATATGAAATAGTTAGAGCAAAAACATGCTATAATTAAAATAAGCATATGAAGTAATGATGGCCCATACCTTTTTCATTAATAATTCTAAAAATTTAAGAGCTGGTAACTAGAAAGTATTATTACTCTAGTACTATTTGTAAGATGTTCAGCTGAAGTATACCTGCAAAACTGCTCACGTGTGTAATACTAAAACATTTATATATAAGTACCAGACAATCTGCTGTGCACATGTTGTATGTGCAGTCTGTGGGTTACATAGCATTTGCATACATTTTGGGGTGCAGCAAAAGAGACTTTTTTTAAGGACTCCAGCTGGATACAAGTAAAGTTTCAGAGAACTCTTTCTGGAGCCCTAGCTCCTCAGAGCTCCAAGGTGTAGCTCTGTCCCAGGAGAAGAGAGAGGCATCCATTTCCAGCTTCCTCAAACTGGTGCATGGAGGGCAGGCAAGTCTTTATACCATAAGATTGTAACATAATTCAGATTAGAGGTGGTCTCCAAGGTTGGAGGAGGTCTCTAGTGCAGCCTTCTGCTCAAAGCAGGATTATACCAGGTTGCTTTATCCAGGTGGTCTTAAAAGCCTCTAAGTGTGGAGATAGCACAAATTGTCAGGGCAACCTGCTGCATCTCTTTCCCTCACCACTTAGAAGATGGGGGAAGGTTCTCTAAAGGATGCCTCTCTTTCAACAGCCCAGGGGCCAGCCTGCTGCAGAGTGGCTGCTCAGGCTGTGCCCAGAGCCTGGCTCCCTCCAGCTGCACTGGGCACAGCACAGCTGAGCCAGCGTTGTGCCTGCACATCACCCCCTTAAAGTGGTGTGAACTCACAAGGAACACACGAACTGTGAGTTTACCATCAGCGAATCAGACCGTGGCTTAATAATGCTCTTATACAAACCTGACCTGGAACATAAATTCCCTTACAGTTTCTATAAAGCATTTTAGTTGGTCAGTTGCTAATGAAATTGCATGGTTTAGAGTCCTGGTTGTGTATCTTTCTGCTGATGTCAGTGGGAACCTCTCGTGCAGCAAAGGTACAGCATTTATGGAGTATGTCAAAAACAGAGCCTTGAATGGTATCATTATTTCTTTAACATTTTCTCTGGCTCATGTATTTGTAATACACAAAGAAAATGTATTTAGAATACACATGAGTTTTAAGAAGAAACTTGAGCTTGTGGTGAGGGATTATTGACTCTGGCTCATTTCCTGGCTGCATGAATGAGAGCAGAACTGTTTGCAAGGTAGTTGAATATGGCAAGATTTCAGTCAAAAGCCATCAACCTGTTGAGCAGTATGTTGAATAGATCAGTAGTCTGGGTTTTGTACATGAGAGGTGTGATCTCATCCCTCCTCTGTGCTTTCTTCATCATGTAGTGAGGGGTGGACTGAGAAACGATTCTTTTAATAAAACCCCTTAAGACTTCTTAGGTTACATCACAGAAACTCATTCATGACCTAACCTGAAGACCTGACTTTAACTTATATTTTAAACCAGTACAAAATATGATCAAGTTCATTAGTGTTCCTTGAACAATCCAGGCAGAGGTTGACACAAAGATGGTTTTGTAGCAACTAACCTCCCTCCTAGTAGAAAATATCTGGAATATTGAACTTGCATGACATACTTCCAGTGGAAACAGTTTTAATTGTTTTGCCAGCTAGAACAGCCTTTTAAAGACCAGGTATGTGTATTTGTTCATTTTTTTTTCTTGTAAGCTTTTCCTCATAAAGTTATTTTAAATTTTCATTTTGAAAATGCATTACCTGCGTAAGCAAAATAGTTTCATGATTTGTTTTTCCTCTTCTTCTCTTTAGGAGAAAATGTAAAGTTCCATTATTTATAACAAAGTAAAACTTTTCTTTCTCCACAAGTTATTTTGGGTAATTTATCTCCTAGATTTTCTTATTTGGCAGTTTTCTGCACTTGTGATTTAAAGGTTTAACTCTAGCAGATCCTTTTCTTCTCAGTAATGAGCTCAGTATGAAAGAAGATTCCCGTCTAAACTTGCTAGATGATGGCACGTTGATGATTCAGAATACTCAAGAAACAGACCAAGGCATTTACCAATGCATGGCAAAAAATGTGGCTGGAGAAGTGAAAACTCAGGAAGTTACTCTTAGATACTTCGAGTCACCAGGTAAAGAACATTAAGTCTGAATTTTGCATTCAGAGTTGTTTTGATAATAAGATTGCTAAAAAATAAGATGGTGCTTGATATGTAGATTTGTTGTGCTTGGGCCTCTTAAGACCTAGATAATGAAGCTATAATATCCCTAGAACAAAAGTACAACTCAGCTGGTTAATTAATATGTTTACTGTAGTGTGCAATTTTGATCATAGTCTCGTAGACTGTAGGAGGGTTAGAAAAAGAGGCTTTGCATTGCAACATTGCTCAATGCAGTAACGTTCTCTCTGGACAGTGGAAACCACAAGCTGCTGAACAGGACACTCATGGAAGCTTCGGCACACCCTGAGCAGCCATCCTTGCTCAAGAACCTTCTAGTTCTGTCTAGCCAAGGCCTCATGTTTGCAGGGACTAAATTCCTGTCCAGGACTGTAATGTTTTTAAAACACAGACTTTGCTGTGAGAACATTTTGTTTTGACACACAGCATCAGGTAAACTTAAAATGTCACTGCAAATTACTCATGTGGTTGAGAAAAATTACCTCAAATGTGGCTCATTCAGTTTTGGCTTTTGCGCACTTACAGCAATTTTTAGCTTGTTTGTGTTTTGGGTCTCAATGACCACGCCTTTGAAGAGACCTTAATAAGGATCAGCATAGGAGAGCAAAATGTTTGAAAATTGTTTTGTTGGGAGTTGAGAAAAAAACATCAGGGCAATTATGAGCTTTTGTTTTTATCTATTGATGTCTGCAGTTAGATTAGACTTAAATAAGGCAAGGCAAAGTTTGCACCAAGATTAGAGGTATGTTGGAACACAGCTCTGAAACCCCCCCAGGTGTCCCCAGTTATAGACTGTATTTGTCTAAATTAGAGCTGTGCAAGCTAAAAGCTGCATTTAGGCATTGCTGTTTTCTCACAGCCCGGCCAAGTTTTGTGATTCACCCACAAAATACCGAAGTGCTGGTTGGAGAGAGTGTTACCTTGGAGTGCAGTGCAACCGGGCACCCTCAGCCACGAATCACCTGGACCAAAGGCGACAGAACCCCTCTCCCAAATGATCCTCGTGTCACAATAACTCCATCAGGAGGACTTTACATACAGAATGTGAAGCAGGACGACAGTGGCGAGTACACCTGTTTTGCAACTAACAGCATTGATAACATCCATGCCACTGCATACATCATAGTCCAAGGTAAAGAATGTTAAACTAGGAGAGACATATTACTTGAAATTGTGTGGATTTGTCTTTTCTTCTGAGTTGACAGAGCCAAGCTAAAAACATAAGAGTTTTTACTTCTAACTGCACTATCGTAGTCCATAGGGAAGTTGCTATACATTTCACACAGAGTAAGATATTGTATACTATTTCCCTGAAAATTACGTTTCATTGATTATTATCAGAAGTTTAATGTTTTCAAATGTTAACTTATGTTTAGTTTGCATGGAGGAATAAACGAGCAGTGTCAAATTTTTGTATGATTAAATATTTCCTGTAACAGGTAGCAATGCTAGAGATTAGAATTTGGGTCTGGAGAACTAGAAATGGAGTTTTCCATACAGATCTATGCCACTTTTCTTTTGCAGACACTTCAGTGAATGTGGAAACATCTGTTGAGTTTGACAGAAACTATCATTCTGCCAGCTGAGGCATTAGCACAGCTTTTCTGCAAAGCAAAAGTCAAAGTATTCTAACTTGTGATTGCAATAATTTTGATACTGTATGTCAATAGTGTGATTATAAAGTATTTGAGATCAACTATCAGAAGTCTCCTGTATATATAGATAATATTTTTGCAAACACTTTCATGCTGGAACTTTAATTTCCAAAATACTCTAAGTAACCTTTACATTTGTTTACTTCTGTTCTCATGTTAAAATCTTTAGCTGGCAAACAGTTAAGATTGTAAATGCCTTCTTAATGAGTTTTAAAGCTATACAAAACAACTTGTCTGTGTAGTTTGTTCATTTATTACCAGTGGATAATTGTGTTTTGAGAGCTGAACAAATACTTCTCACATGTGAGTAGTTAATTAGCGCACAGTGTTATTGCAAAATCTGGCCCATGCTCCACTCATTGCTTTCATGGAAGAAAACAAGTAGCTCAAGAATTATGTTTTGATTACATTACTTTTTCTTCACAATTTACCTGGGAAGTTTAGAGAGAAAGAGAAGATAGTATTTTTAATCCAGGGAAGACTCTATGTTTGATTCTATGAGTCTTACTGTACCTCTTATTTTGGATCTGTGACAGTAGATCCCACATGCCTTCACTGATGCCAGGTTATGAGAGACATTCCTTTTGCACAAGTGGCTGCCCTAGCTCTCTTCTCTCTAGTTGTCACAATATAAAATAATTCCATTAACATCTCTCTTTCCACCAACATGAGATATTTCAACTTACACAGGAAATAGTATGTAATTGAGTCATGCATTTTTCAATTTTTTTTTTTAATTACTTATTTTCCTCTTCTGTAGCTCTACCTCAGTTTACTGTTACTCCACAAGACAAAACAGTGATTGAGGGACAAACTGTTGACTTCCCTTGTGAAGCACAAGGTTATCCCCAGCCTGTTATTGCCTGGACTAAAGGAGGTAAGTATGTTCCATTCTTACTTTTAAACTACTAGGGTAGTTTAGCAGTCATATTGGAATATTGGAATCAGTTCTTTATTGGAAGGAGCTGTCTTTACTAGTTTAGATGCTTCAATCTCTGAAGGAAACAGAGTTCATCTCCTTTATCTGGGAAAGGCAAGGTGTCCCACAGGAGATAGCTGCCCAAGCATTTTTCATTATTAAGGAAAAAAGAGTCACTAAAATACATGTGTCCATAATAGATTCCTAATAATAAATGTTTAAGAAACATGAGGCAAATTACATGTAGCAGTATGTATCACTGCTGTTGTCCTGCAGAAGAAATGGAGATGGCTGTCATTAACTGGAGGTCTGAAATTTGGTGGGATGTGCTTTCTTCAGAAACCAGAGCAGTCCAGCCTTTAACTGGCATCAGTGTACCAGCATCTCTGTCACTTGATGCACATTGACAGAAACAATGGGGTGCACTCTGCTGATTGTTTTATCAAGTTATGGCTCTAAAGGCATTAAGCCAAATCCAGCAGGAAGAAATATTGTAGTGGATGTTTTATTGGTAAGCAAAAACTCTGTTTGATTCAAGTGAAAAAGCTCTAGCAGGCTAAATAACTCTTAGGAAATTCTGAATTATGGTACATAAAGCAGATTCTTAACGAATTGTTCATCGTTTTGATGCTGATAATGTCCCAGTTTCTCCCTCTGCTTAGACTGTTCCAATCAAATGAAATGTCCAGAAAGGGAGGGTAGGGTACAGACACTGATGTGCATTGATTTTTCTTATATTCCTTTTCAGGGCCATGTGTATTTTTCTGTGGATTATCTAGGCCTAGGCAAATAAGATAAATTGTGTCTTACACACATGTCAATGATATGACATGAACCATAACACGCTGGTCTTTTTATGCCTTCTCATTTGGATGCTTTAGCATGCTCCTTAAATGAAAATATTTATTTCTACCACAAACAGAGAAGAGATCAGAATTATGATTGTGTGCAGATGTATAATTTGTTTGATTTTCATGTTTATCATTTTAGAAGTAAAGTTTTCAACCTTTTTATTTTTTTAAAAAACTTTAATAGTTTCCAATTTATCAAATTTAAAACCTGGGTTTCCATTTTTCTGCCACAAAGGGACTTTGTTGCTATAAAGAGCAAATGCTGTTGTTGTGTGTTTCAGGAGGCCAGTTGTCTGTTGACAGAAGACACTTAGTTCTGTCCTCTGGGACGCTGAGGATTTCCAGGGTGGCTCTGCATGACCAGGGACAGTACGAATGCCAAGCTGTCAACATCATTGGATCTCAGCGGGTCGTTGTGTACCTGACTGTGCAGCCGAGAGGTACAGCCCATTTACAGATGCTGGGAAGAGAAAAAAGAAAAAAAGAGAAATATTTAAGCTTACACTAAAATACACGGTACCATATGTGATTGTTTCTGAGTATATCTCCTTTTAGATTCCAGGTGGTTTCCAATAAATAACATGTCTGGATACTTCCCAGTATTTGTGCAGGGTATCATTCGTTTAGACAGTCTGTCTTCTGGGAAAGAGGTTTATTTGATTTACTTTTTTTTTTTCTGGTAAGAAGTGGAGGTTTGCTTTGAGGATGACAGTATTCCTATGCTTTAGAAAATATTTTATTTTCTGAAAAGTCTAGTTTCCAGTAAGGCTCTATGATGTTAGTTAAATAGTGTTATTAACATGTTTCATGTCCAGAAACAGAACACTTTATTTTACAGAAGCAGAATGACACAAAGAAAAGTCATCCCTTGTAATGAAAATAAACTGACGCAAAAGAAAGTCCTAAAACCCCAACCCCAAACTCCATTTTTTTTCCATTCTTTTCAATTAAATTCTAAGTAAGCTATTTCTAGGATAAATTATAATCATATTACCATTCATAATTTATTTAAGTACTTTGATGTTTAACTGAATTCAAGGAGATAAAACATGTAATTCAAAACATTTCTTTTTACTGACCTAATTTAAAACTGTATATTAGTAAAAGGGGCTCAAATGAGCTTAGAAGTTTGTCAGAAAAAAAGTTCTATTGATTTTTCTTAGTTAAGAGTAGTATTAGGAGATGGAATTCTCAAAATCGAGATGATTTTTTGACCTATATAAAATGTTGATTAAAAGTATATAAAACAAGTATCAGTTTAAAGAAGTTTTATAGCTTTCCAGGTGTGTTAAATTTCACTGGACTTGAGTAAAGTTTGATAAAACAATTTTTGTGCAACTCAGGTTGCAAAATTCAGTCACCAAAAAATAGTAAATACAAGATTGAAGGCTGAATATGTAGCATGAAATTGGAGCTCTCCCCAGATTATTTGCAATGCTGTTTTCAATTGTGCAAGAAATTTTCTTCTTCTGGGCTTCTAACAAAAGGACTGTTCATCTGAGGAATGTCTAGTCATTGGTCACTGTGGTTAAATCAGTGTTAATAAATACAGACTGATGGTCCAGGTTTGCTTGCTGGCATGACTCAGCTCACATCCACAGAGCCAGACTCTCTTACCTCCCAGCACTGGACACCTGCCTCTGGATGCCTTATTTGAACTGGTTTCTGGTCCTGCACAGGCATTTGTGTACAGTTTAACAGTAGGGCCAGATTTGGTTGGTAGGATAAATGACTGCAGTGGAGCCAAATACTTCTCTGTAAAAGCACAGCCCTGCACCCTCTCCCACTCCCCCCTAAATATCAGTATCATGACATCCGAAACATAGCAGTATATGTTACAGCAGAAATAGAATTCTTAGTGTCTTCATACTCTTGTATGTGCTTCTTATGATGATGTCTGAGTGCCAGGCATCAATTTGGATTTGAAGAAAATTAGAGTTTAAAAACACATTAGTTTTATTCACAGTGGATTTCAGTAACAGTGTACTCTGTCCTTAGAATTGAAGGTGATTTTTTTATGTTTTAAGGGCTGAGGCTCATAGGTGTCATGGAGGTAGGAGCTCTGTCAAGACTCAATGCCTCAGCAAGTCAGGCTAAGAGACTCATTTGAATGAGTTGTAGAAGGTTTTGCTTTTGTCACCGAAGAAATCACAGTTGTTGCTACTTAAAAAAATTGAAACAAAAAAAAAGATGACAGAAGTTAATGTAATATTCATTCTGGTGACTTCGTACATATTTAGCTATTAGCAGAAATATTTTTCAGAGCTCTAAATTCATGAAACTAAGGTGGTTTTGACAGCTACTAGCCTATTATGTTAGAAATTAAGAGTACTTTAAAATCATCCAGACGCAGACATCAGGAATAAGGTCATAGAATTGTTAAGGTTGGAAAAGACCTTTCATCAAGTCCAACTGTCAATGTAGTACTACCTCCATGTTCACCATTAAACCATGTCCTTAAGTATCATATCCACACATTTTTTGAACACTTCCAGGAATGGTGACTCTACAACTTGCCTGGACAGTCTGTTCCAGTGCTTTACAACCTTTTCTATGCAAAAGATTTTCCCTATATCTAAGCTGAACCTCCTCTGGCGCAACTTAAGGGCATTTCATCTTGTTCTGTCACTTGTTACCAGCCCTTCTCTGGCCATGCCCCAGCACCTCATGTCTTTTTTGCAGTGAGGGTCCCACAGCTGGGCACAGGACTCAAGGTGTGGTGTCACCAGTGGTGGGTACAGGGGGACAATCCGTGCCCTGGTTCTGCTGGCCACACTATTGCTGATACAAACCAGGATGCCATTGGCCTTCTTGCCCACCTGGCCACCCACTGGCTCATGTTCAGCTGCTGGCAACCAGCACCCTCATTTCCTTTTCCACAGGGCAGCTTTCCAGCCACTCTGCCCCAGCCTGCAGCACTGCATGGGGATGGTGTGATCCAAGGGCAGCACCTGGCTCTTGGCCCTGTTGTACCTCATGCAATTGGCCTCAGCCCATTTATTCAGCCTGTCCAGCTCCCTCTGAAGAGTCTTTCTACTCTCCAGCAGATCAACACTCCCACCCAACCTGGTGTTGTCTGTGGCCTTGCTTAGGGTGTGCTTGATCCCCTCAGCCAGGTTATCAATGAAAATATTAAACAGGGCTGGCCCCAATACTGAGCCCTGGGGAGCACCACTTGTTACTGGCCACCAACTGGATGTAACTCCATTTACTACTATCTTTGGCCTGACCATCCACCCAGTTTTTTATCCACCAAAGAATATACATCCACACCATGGGAAGCTAGTTTCTTCAAGGAGAAAGGAATTTAGTTCCTAAAACGAAGTTATAAGCAACTAAAAGCCTGCAGATAGAATCATGTAATAGATTAAGAAATGTTCAGTAACTGATAAAAACAGAGTGCTGACCTATTTTTTTATCGTCTTTTGCACAAGTTGTATATTATACTTTATCAGTGTATCATTTGGCTTTTTTAGTGACTCCTGTATTTGCCAGTGTTCCCAGTGACATGACAGTGGAGGTTGGCACAAACGTGCAGATCCCATGCAGTGCTCAAGGAGAGCCGGAGCCAGTCATTACATGGAATAAGGTACTGCATATTCACTTATTGCAGAAAGGCTTCTCCATCTCTTCATAATTAATTATTGAAAGTGCACATTGTCAAATTATTGCTTCCTAAGGTGTCTGAAAACATTACCTGAAGTCCAGTCAGTGAGTATTTAATATGGAGCATGTATATAGATGCTAAACCTGAATTTTATATAGATAAATATACATATGTAATTATGCAAATTATTATGCAGACCAGCTAAAATTCATAATGTATGCCTTAAAAGGTCTGTATTTAGTGACAGTTCTGTGTGAATAGTCTACTAATATTCACACTTCCAATGATATTACAGATATAAAACAATAAGAAATGCTGTACTGGAGCCATTTGCTATTGCTAGGTTGAGATGAACCAGGACAGGCTTTGGTAACTTTCTGGTAACCTTTTGTGGCTTTGATTTCCATTGATGCAATAATTGCTATATCATACTATAGAGTATTAGCAGAGTTACCAGTGAATTAATGAGTTGCTAATATTGATGTTCCATCTTTCTGATTATATTCTTCTCTTCAATTAGTGAATGTTAGAAATTTACTCCAATGAGCCTTAAATAGCTTCTAAATGTACAGCACATGAAGAACTGATATACGTAAAGCTCTTGAGATCTATTTCAGTTGGTTAATTTTGAGAAAAATAAAATATGTATTATTATTATTGGGTCATAGATCTTATGACCCAATTCTTATTTTATCCCAATATCTTATTTTTGGGTCATAGATCTTATGTGGTGAAAGCCTATTAAAATACTTTGATTTGTAATAATGAGTAATTTTAGAAGTAAAGAAGTATACTGTAAAATTTAGAAATACATGTGATTTTTCTATATAAGCTTATCTAAATCTGACTGTGAACTTGGCATACAAAACAGAAATATAAAATAAAAAACAAAAGCAGAAGAGAAAAAGATGACAAAAAAAATAATGCATTGCTTGAAAATGAGTGTGCTTTGAATAAGTCAACTTTGGGCTTTCCTGCAGGATGGAGTACAGGTAACTGAGAGTGGAAAATTCCATGTTAGTCCCGAGGGATTTCTCACCATCCGCGACGTTGGCACAGCCGATGAAGGTCGCTACGAGTGCGTGGCCCGTAACACCATCGGGTACTCCTCTGTCAGTATGGTGCTCAGCGTAAATGGTAAGAGACAGGACTGAGGATAACGTGGATCATTAGTGTTGTCCTAATTGTCCAACGTGTCAGGTGAAAAAAAGCTGTCAAAATACTGAATTAGTTATTGTCACTGGACATTTTATAAGTTTCTTGGATGCAGACTTGCTGAGTTTTTTCTTCCATGGGAAAGCTCATTTTCTCTGCAGATTTCAAATCTTTGTGTGTGTGTTTCAAGGACAAAATGGATTCCTTTGCTCTGTCTCCCGATAGGGAGATGTGGTTTTCTTTTCTCAACCTATGATATAAAAAATTCTTATCTCTCTGACTTTGTAAATATTTTCTGGCATTCTTGCACTTTTGGGTATGGAGCTTGAAGAAGCAAGATGCTAGCTCTGTATCTGGGCAGAAATAGCCCAAATCCTTCTGAACAATGGAGTCAATTTAATAAATAATATAAGCCTTCTGATACTGGAGTCAAGAGTCTTGATTCACCCCAACAGGACTCCAATGGCAACCATTTGTGACCCCTGAGATGTGAGGCAACAAGTTATTTTATTAATATTTCTATTTTCCTCCCATGATTCTTTCTTTTTTCCCCCATATTTTAGTAAGATGGTAATGCAATTATAGGAATATCTCTAGGTATTAAGCTCCAAAACCAACTATGCTTTGGGCTCAAGTTAATCTTTCAACTTTCTTCTTGAGATATTATTCAGAGCTTTTGGAATTTGCTAGTCAAATACCCAGTCTAATTTTTAGAAATAACTTGACAAAAATCTTCTGGCATCTTCAAGGGACACTTACAGCACTTCATTGAAAATTAGGCTGCAAGTATTGCAAAACAGTTCAGGAATGTCATACAGACCTTAAGAAACTAAAAGAGAAAACAGAAAGAAAATGATAATATTTGATCTTGTTCTAATTATTTGGAAGTAATAAAGGCAAATAATAGTTATCAGTTATAACTATATAATAAAGGGCAATGAAGCAGCAAAAGAGGCTAAGGAAATAACTTTGCCACAAAGATTGACCATAGTGGTTTTCTAACTTATTGACTAAAACTGATGATTTTTCAGTTAAATTTTTATGGAAAATAAGAGAAGATGGTGTGACTTCTGTCTCTCAGTAGGGAATATAAGACAATACTTTTGTATCTTCAAAAAATTAGTATACAACAGTGATTTTTTTTGTATTTTGAAGATTGGTGTGAAGAGATCTTCAATATATTGGATATTGTTCCTCAGTGTTATTTGGGATGTTCTGTATTTTGTTTACTAAATTGATAAAGATGTATCAGTGATTTTTCTTATGTATTGTTTGCCATGGTATCAATAAAACTATGATGTTACCTGTCTTAGGTTGCTTTTAGTAGACTTTTACTCTATACTTCTATGAAAAATATTTCTTTAATCTGTAAAGATTATTCAGGAGAGAAAAATTGTAGGGCTAGGAATCATTCAGTAATAAGTTTCCATCTACATGTATGAAGTAGGAAAGGAATGAAAGTCTGAAAATCAGTTAATCTGGCTTCTCTGGAGATGCATGAAAAAAAGCATTTTTGTTTAGGAAAGAGTAGCTAGTTCTGAAGTCACTAAGAGTGCTGAAAAATGAAACTATGTTGAAATAAAAACCTAGTGGAAATGAGTTTCATTCACTTAGTACAGGTGTAAATTGATCATTCTCATCTGCTGAAATCAGCAAACTACAAAACTACTTATTTGCTGATTTGCAGTAAATAATTGTAATGTGGGTAATTTCTCCTAAACTGTAGCATAAATAAACCTAAAATTAGTGAAACTACACTTAATTAATCTGCATTCCATCTGAAACTGTAAATGAAATTTCTCCTTCAAACTAGTGGGATATGAGATGCTGTTTCACTATGGCTGCTTTAAAAAGTGATGCTGTCAGAGGAATAAGGAGGACAAGTGGACAGATTATAGCTATTGTTTAATTGCTGTGTAGATAGTATTTATAATGGCATAGCCAGAAATGCCAAAAAACTTGCATGGCATCATTTCTTTTAAACAGGGCAATATTTTATGAATGTTTCTAAACCAAAACACTTTCCTAAGATTGAGACCAAATAAAGGCAAGTGTATAGAAGCTGGGAACAGGTTTTGCTGGCTGAGTTGGATCATATTTTAAAGATGCTTTTCTTTAGCCATTTTCTTCTGTCCTTTTCCATTGTATTGTAAAAGTAATTCCCCCTTCCTGCCCAAATAAAAAAAAAGTATGGTAGGAGACTCTTACAAGGAGCTTTAACTTCTAACATATATCAGTCTAAAAAAAGAACAGCTAGCAATAAATAATCTAAACAAAAATGAAGTACAGAATAGTTAACATCTGACCAAGGTTTATAATTCAGCCTATGTATACCATTAATCAGAAAGATAGCCCTGCAAGTAAGCACCAAGTTTACATCTAATGTAGACAGCACTAAGGAAGGTAACCAGCCACTGGATTTTTACAGACTGCAGTTTTGCACTGTTCACATCATTCAAGGCACACAAACACGCTGAAACCAATAAAATTTAAAATTTAGACCTGTAAATGACATTTCTTCCTAAAATAAGTAGTTTATCTGATAGTGTTTCTGTATGGTTGCTATTGAAAATGAAGCTGTAAAGCAAGTACAGTTGATAATTAGAATGGACCAAGGACTATTGCCCTCAGGCAGCGTGGAAAGGGTCAGCTGATTTTGGATGCTGGGAATATATTGCCAAAAGCCTGAGACTAGCCTCAGGGCACAGAAAGGGGCTTCATCTGCAGCTATAGAGTTCCAGGGATTGTTTTATTTGATGGCATAGATGGTTAAGTTTGATTAAGTGGGTCTAGACTATGAAACTCATGTAGACACAATTTAAGCTGTCACTTAGGAAGGAATAATGAAAAGTTGCCTAGGGAAAAAAAAAAGAAGTAATGAAAAGCTTGTAAACAACAATTTTTATGTCAGATGATTTTGTACATCTGCTGATTTTATTCCAGTATGTTTGCTTTGGACTTTTTCCCTACTTTACCCTTCTTCCTGTGTGACTTCTCCAATCTAAACACACTCTGGAAATTGTTAGCTGTTGCCCCTGGATCTGGTAGTTCTTAGTTTAGACTGAAAGGAAGGTTGTTAGTCCTACATAGTTTGTACAAACATCCAGCTGGAACTAAGCACTGTTCAAAAAGGCCTATGCATTATTGAGTTTCCAATGTTGTGTATGATTGTTAAATAGCATTTAAGCACGCGAGTTTTAACCTAGTATTAAAAAGATAATTGTAAAGTAGGAAACAAAGTAGTGATCTAAATTTAAAAAAAAATATTTACCGCCCTTTAAAATTAATTTCTGCTGCTTAGTATACTAAGATCAGGAAGAACAATGTTAATTTATGTTCATTCAATTATGTAAATTATGTTCATTATGTACCACTTGCAGCACATTCCTGTAAGTTCCCTTTAAGTTCTTACATTGAATTCAATACTAATTCAGAACTAGCTGAAATCAAAGGGGAAGTCTGCATTGATTTCAGTGGGTATAGGTCAGGCTCTTGATACCAATACCTGAGACCTGATAATAGTCCATTAAAAAACCCTAATAATAATAATTAATGTTTTATTTGATCATCTGTATTTGAAATTGTAGGTCTAATTAATGGACAACTATACACGGTATGCATTTATCTTAACTTTAGCTTGGTTTTGAGTTATAAGGTAGATTACATTTAAGCTTAAGTTAACTTCTGTTTTAAATTAATTTTGTTCTACTTTAATATGCCTTGATAGAATTCCAGAATGTTTAAGAATTTTATATTTGGATGAACTAACATTAAAAGAACAAGGGTTTACTTTGTAGAACTGAAATGATGTCGTGTCTAGACTCTGTTTTATGGAAGTATCTTTTTGTGTGTGGCCATTTTTGCAATAACATGTGAATTCCTTTTTCTGTAGTTCCTAATGTCAGCCGAAATGGAGATCCTTTTGTACAAACATCAATCGTGGAAGCAATTGCAACTGTTGACAGAGCAATAAATTCAACACGTACACATCTGTTTGACAGGTATCTCATGTTTTTTTTTAATTGAGAAGTCAGAATTAATTTTGTATATACTAGAAATAATGGGAGATTTATTAAACAAGAAACCATTTTGTTGCTTAAAAGACATTTAGTGTCTGGTTGTTTCTGAGAGCACTAACAGTTTAACTTGTAGGGCTTCCTATTGTTTATATACTCCTGCTGAGGTTTCTGTTCACTGCAGCAGTTCTTCTGCTGAGGTACTGTGTATTAAAATGCTACTAAATATTTAATTGCTACTAAATATTTAAATTCTTATTATTTTATTGAATTTTTTTCTTCTTGGTTTGCCTTCCATTTTGAGATGAGTAACCAAGGTATGTACTAATCATGTTGCTGAACATTCACATGATTTATGCAGTATTGTTGTTTTCTAACTCCTGTGTACACTTACTGTTTTTTTCTGAATTGTCTATCAGTCGTCCTCGTTCTCCAAATGATTTGCTAGCCTTATTTCGATACCCAAGGGACCCATACACTGTTGAGCAAGCAAGAGCTGGGGAAATATTTGAAAGGACCTTACAGCTTATTCAAGATCATGTACAAGATGGTCTAATGGTTGACCTGAATGGAACAAGTCAGTATTCTTTCCTTTTTTTTCTGTTTTGACATGTGTTTGCCTTTTTAAGTTATTACACTTCAGGAGACATTAATTTTCTGAAGTTTGGTCCCACCTGCAGAACCATTACATTGAAATCAGTGAAGTATTTGACTTTGTGAAACTTTATCAAATTCCATCCTTGGTTTGCACATTGTTCACTATGTAACTCTGAGCTCTCCACGTGGAGTGTTTTTCCTCACATTGACATATTAAGAAAAAGTTCAGATTCTGATTCTTCTGCTGTCAAACTTAGTACAATGGAAGTGCATAATGTATCCTGTTTGTTAATTATCTGTGTGATAATTTATTAGGATCATTGTCTCATAGCAGAACAGACTTTTCTGTTGTGTGTTAAAAATAAACAGTGTTTTGTTCCTGTTTCTTTAAGAAAAATTATTTAATATCAGCGTGCCTTGGAAAGGATAAAAGATGACATAATAAGAAGGATTTGTATACCTTACAAACCATGGTTTCTGCATGTACCACAATAGTATTCAAAGAATTATGTATTACTTTATAAATGAGTGTCAAACCAAGCTAATTGCTCTGTTTAACACTGATCTGATGTAATGAGAAATACAGTTCTTGTTGCTTTTTATAACTAGCAAAAAAATGTGTGAGGTTTAATTTCTGCCTTTTAGGTATTGGATTCCAGTCAAACTCAAGAAGTCCAGCTGGAGTACATACAGCTAATGTGTGTAGATATATATGTGGATAGGCTTGAAGCATAGGATTGAAGCATTTGGAAATAATGATAGAGTTTTAGGAGAGCTTTTGAGACTTGAGACATAGCCAAAAACTACACTGACAATCTAGAGGAAATACTTTTACTCATTATATTCTTTTTGATGTTTATAATTGAGTATTTATCGTAACTTCTGAAAACTTTAATGCTGACCATGAACTAGCAAGTATTTATAAGACCAAAGACAACAAGCTTTGTGGTGTACTGTCACATTTGCTAGTGAAAGCAGCTTGCTACTCATTATTAGAGCTGAGTAGATAATTCTTGATTAATTGTTTACCACAAGAACTTACTCAAAATTCTTTGAAGGCTGATGTATTATAAGAACCACTCTGTTTGGTTTGGTTCTCTGATTAGATGCATATGCAAGAATATTGAATATATATGCTATAAATATATAGTACTAGCAATGTATAAAATGTGATGTGTGAGAACTGGTTGACTAGGACTCATAATAGTGAAACACCTAAGGTTTACCAAAAACTGGCACTAAAGCCTATGGATACTAGTTAATAAAAACAAAATCAGGCAGCGTTTTGTGATACTGGAAATTCTGTTTGCAACCGGATCTTGCTTTTCAGACCTACAGAACCCAAAGAAACCTGGCTTCTAGGGAAACTTGAATAGCAAAATAAATCTGTTTTCATTTAAATTGCCCAATACTCAATTTTTAATAGTAATTTCTGTCCTTATTTCATTTTATTTTGAAATTCAGAGCCAAATGAAAGGTGTTATTTAGCACTTTAGCATTGGGAACAGTTGAGAAATGTGACAGTTTCCCAGTCAGAGATATTTTTTTTATTGCAAAACCTTTGAATATCCCAAGTAAAGACTACGGAGCCAAATTCTCCTCTGCAGTGCCAGACTGTATAACAAGAGGAATGGCCATTAATGGAGGTTCAGATTAGATGTTAGGAAACAGCTTCTCACCAGAAGACCAGTGCAGGACTGAAACAACTCATCCAGAAAGGTGGAGGAGCCTCAGACTTTGTAGGTTTTCAAGCCATGGTCAGGTATACAGGTATCTAGTGCTGGAAATAGCTCTACTTCTAGCAGGAGCTTGGTCTGGATAGGAGGTGCAAACAATATTTCTATGACTCTATGAAACATCTTCCTTGCTTTGAAAAAAAAAAAAAAAGGTGATATGTGAATTGAGCTAGCCAGCTTCTAAGCAGTGGAAAGGCCCAGCACAAAGCCATTTAGAGAGCAGAGGCAAAGTTAGTGCCTTCAATGTGAGACGTAATTAAGGATTAGCAACTGGCATCAGATAGCCAAAATGTAATCCATCATGAGATATTGCATCCCACTTGAACTTCTAAAGAGAGAACCTGAGCCTTTTATTTTAAATTAGTACTGGAGGTCATTCCACCCAAAAGATTCACAGTCGAGTTTTGCTCACAACTTGATTTCAGAAGTCAGGGTGGCAATCAGATGGCTTGGAAGGCAACAATCAGGGTAACCACAAATGTTTATTTGAATGAATAATGATCATAAGCAAAGAACTCCATAATGAATGAGGATCATTTAAACAGGAGTGTTATTATAAAGAATGTAAGTTTTCGGGGCCTAGTTCTAGAATTAAACTGCCCTGGTAGCCATGATATTTTAATATGCTATCAATTATATCTTCAAAGTGTGTATTTTGCTGCATTACCCAGTGGCACGTACAGGTTTTGCTCTGTGGTTTGTTTTTCTTTTTCCTAGTATGGAATATTCCATAAAATAATTTCTGTATGTCTACATGAGCAGGTTAGCTTTGCCTAATGCACGCACTAAATCTCTGATATCTTTGCTTTGACTTGTAAATCATGTGGAATACTCATAGCCTGGGGCTGAGAAAACAGCTTCCCTGGCTGAGCATGGGTCCTGTCCCAGCTGGGCAGCTCTGAGCAACCCAGTCCCTTTCAAGGCAAAGATAAGGCTGGGCTTTAGGTAGTTTGTTTGCAATTGCCTTGCATTGTAGAAGTTGGCAGAGAGCCCGTGGTGCCTAGCACACATTTATGTGTTGAATTTAGGTGAAGACCATTGTCTTTGCAGGCACACTGGGACTGAGCTCAGGACTAAAAGTAACACTTCCCAACTATGTGCCATTAACCGATACTGACCTCTTGCAAAACTGCATTCAGTTCATATTTTTGAGTCTTTGCTATCATCATGCCCCCTCAAGCCTGTGGGAGCACAGTACCTGTTTGCACTCACTCATTTCCTTTTTTCCTTTTGCCTTTATACTGCTTGTTTGGTTTTATTCCTGACTGCAAGCTTTCCAGATCAAGATCCATGGTGGTATATGATGGTTTCTAGTTAGCTAAACATACATCTATGCTGCCAAATACTCCACCTCCTGGACTTTTTCCTGGATCCTGGAACCTTGTTCATCCACGCTCTATATCCATTAGTCACTCATGGTGTGCCTTTTGCTTTGGATCAGAAGCTCCTTTTTGAAGTTATCCCCACTTACTGTGCTTTGGTATGATTTGTGATATGGTCTTGAACAATGTGAATTCTTTTCAACTTAAACGAAAAATCGGGTCCAGGCTCATATTCAGTCCAGGAGGACAAAGTAAAGATTTTCTGAAGGAAACCTACTCCTGGATACAGTAGGCATGTCTTACTCAGTAGCAAAAATTTCACTTTACTGAGACATTTCTGTTGATCTACACAAGTTGATAATGTAGATGTAGCCAGAATTTTTTTTTCCCCCTGAAATTAAATTCAAATGTTACTAAGTAAAAATTGCTTTTACAATGATTCCTAATAGGCAGCAAAGACAAGGCACAGGCTGACTCTTCTACTCTTTGCAGTCAGCCAACACTCTGCTGGGAGGTCTTATGGTCTTCAGTCCTTCCACACGCCATCATATCACAACAGAGATCATTCAGTACATAACCTTAGTTTCAGGTTCTAAAAACATAATTCTAATTAATTCTAGTATATATTTTGTATGTATTATTTTTCTATGAACTGAGAAAAAAATACAGGAAAATGATAAGTATGTTTGAGTCCCAGAGGTGAATGGTGTGGATTGCAGAGGAAATCTGTGCCAAATGCTACACAAACACTACTTTTGTATAGAAACTCATCCAGGGTAATGTGAATATGAGTTACTCCACAACATTTGTCCTAGAGATTCTACATTTGGGTCTATTGCTGGTGGTTATTTTATTTTTTTCATTTTTTTTTTCTTAAAATTTGCAACTTTCACTGTAATAAAGCAAAACAAAATAGTATTGTTCAGTGAATAAGCAAGTCTCAAAAGCTAGTCTTGAAGTCCATTTAAGTATTACTGACATTTTTTAAAAGTGCTTTTTCTAACATGAAGAAAATGTTCTATTTGTCTCAATATGAGGCTTTTATTTCTGAAAATATCTATGCTTTCCTAAGTGACCAAATAAGTAATGAGCTCCTTTTGTAATAATTTTGTAAAAGTTGCACTTGAATTGGCATTTTAGAGTTTTCTCCTGACCTAGGGGTGATGAAGTTGTTCAAATGGCCTAATGCTCAAATATACGTATATGATTATTGCTGTCTTTATGTAAAAATAGGGATGTTAATCTGGTGGGAAATGTAAAATAAAATAAAAAATAAAATAGCATTTCAAATGCATTCAGGATCTGTGGGGGGACCGTGAGTCTATGAATTCTCTGATTGTTTTCTTTCTTTGTTTTCTCTTTCAGGTTATCACTATAATGACCTCGTATCCCCACAGTACTTGAATCTGATAGCCAATCTCTCCGGCTGTACCGCCCATCGACGAGTGAACAACTGCTCAGATATGTGCTTCCACCAGAAGTACAGGACACACGATGGAACGTGCAACAACCTTCAGCATCCCATGTGGGGCGCTTCTCTGACAGCTTTTGAACGTCTGCTGAAGTCAGTCTATGAAAATGGATTTAATTTGCCTCGGGGAATTGAACCCAGAAGACTCTCCAATGGCTACGCACTCCCAATGCCTCGCTTGGTTTCAACTACTCTGATCGGGACGGAGACCGTCACTCCTGACGACCAGTACACGCACATGCTCATGCAGTGGGGTCAGTTTCTTGACCATGACCTTGACCTCACCGTGGCTGCACTGAGCGAGGCCAGGTTTTCAGATGGTCAGCATTGCAGCTCTGTTTGCACAAATGATCCTCCATGCTTTTCAATCATGATACCGCCAAATGATCCCAGAGTTAGAAATGGCGCGCGCTGCATGTTTTTCGTACGCTCCAGCCCAGTCTGTGGAAGCGGCATGACATCTCTCCTGATGAATTCTGTGTACCCACGAGAACAGATCAACCAGCTGACCTCATACATTGATGCGTCCAATGTGTACGGCAGTTCAGACCATGAAGCACTAGAAATCAGAGACTTGGCCAGTCAAAAGGGTCTTCTGAGGCAGGGCATTGTACAGAGATCTGGCAAGCCCCTTCTTCCATTTGCCACTGGCCCACCAACAGAATGTATGAGAGATGAAAATGAGAGCCCAATACCCTGCTTTTTAGCTGGTGATCAGCGCTCTAATGAACAGCTGGGTCTTACCAGCATCCACACATTGTGGTTTAGAGAGCACAACAGGATTGCCACAGAGCTACTGAAACTCAATCCACACTGGGACGGTGACACAATATATCACGAAACACGTAAAATTGTTGGTGCAGAAATGCAACACATAACATTTAGCCACTGGCTCCCTAAGATCTTTGGAGAGGTAGGCATGAAGATGCTTGGCGAATATAAGGGTTATGATCCCAGTGTTAATTCTGGCATAACTAATGAGTTTGCAACTGCCGCTTTTAGGTTTGGTCACACACTCATTAATCCTTTTCTGTATCGACTGGATGAAAACTTTGAACCTATTCCACAAGGCCATCTACCTCTTCATAAGGCATTCTTCTCTCCATTTCGGATTGTAAATGAAGGAGGCATTGATCCACTTCTAAGGGGATTTTTTGGTGTTGCTGGTAAGATGCGTGTCCCGTCACAATTACTCAATACAGAATTAACAGAAAGACTCTTCTCCATGGCACGTACTGTGGCTTTAGATCTGGCAGCTATGAATATTCAGAGAGGCAGAGATCATGGAATTCCTCCCTACCATGATTTTAGAGTTTACTGTAATCTTTCTTCAGCTCAGACTTTTGAAGATCTGAAAAATGAAATTAAGAATCCTGAAATCAGGGAGAAACTTAGCAGGTGAGCCTGAGGTGAAGAAAAAGTCAATTATCTAAATGTGCATGCAAAAACCGTAGCTAAATGTCTTATCTAGAAAAAGATACTTGCTAAGAAAAACTTAAAGGGATTTTTTAAGAAACTTCCATCAGTACCAGAAAATAGATGTTAACAATTTCCACATGCAGATAATTTCTCTACTTCTACATATCTGTGAACAGTAAAAATATATACAGTATATATACAGTAATATATACTGTATGTGTTCATGAAATTATTAATTTGAAATGCTTTGTTTTGTACATGCTGTTAAATATGAGTGCTATTTCAGTGTAAGGTTGTATTAAATGCCAACCTCATGCAAGTACTTAGATGTTCAATTCCATTAATTCTGTACAGTGAAACAAATGTTAGTATTGTCCACTGTATCTGTCATGTGGACATCCTACACTACCAGTAATCAGTTCTTCTTTAGAGATTCAGTATTTGAAATTAGGTCTACATCTACCCGCCACCCCTGGCTTATTTGGTCAAAATTAAAGACAGAGAATTAGTCTCAGCTATAGTGATAGCAAAAGGGTGTACAGAGGCACAGGAAAGAGAAACTATAAAAAAGAAACAATTCTGAGAATTCAGAAGAAAGCTGCTAGGAGAAAAAAAATTGCAGGCTAGACATGCAGACCCACATGTTGTATACAACCTGCGTTGCAGGATTTCTTGCGTATACACTCACTGCTTGTTCACTAAAGATGTAGTGCTATCACTACATTTTTTTCCTGTGAGTTATTTGTATCTCTTGCTCTCAGCTTCACCATGTTCTGATTATTTTGTAAATGTAAAATATTTGTTATTCAGTATTTGTGTTTTTCAATTTATAGGTTGTATGGATCCCCACTGAACATAGACCTGTTTCCTGCTCTGATGGTGGAAGACTTAGTTCCAGGGAGTCGACTGGGGCCAACTTTGATGTGTCTGTTGAGCACACAGTTCAGGCGTATTCGGGATGGAGACAGGTACATGCAAACACCATGGAAACCAAAATGAATTTTAACTTAAGGACGCTTAATAACAGTCACAACGTCGTGTTTCCGAAACAAACTCCATTTGATGTTCATTTTTGATTTTAAAATATAACTGAAAATATGAAGATTACGTGTTTAAAACATTGTTAGAAGCCATGATTATTTATTAATTCTATTACATTTTGTGGTGAATGTCATACTGACTCCCAAAACCACAACACTCAACTCATGCTGAGTTTCCTCACTTACCTTTTTTAAAAAGTGCATGATGCTTCTCTTATAGTTTAGTTATTTTATTGGCAAAGAAATTGTGGTTGTTACTTAAGCATAGGTTGGAACAGTATCACTCTGTATATATAACTCCTATGCATACTACAATACAAGCAGTCTATGCACCAAAAAAGTATTAAAAACAGAGAGGTTAATCCAAAGAGCACAATTTGATAATTGTTTAAAAATTATTTTGGTTTTAAATTACTTTAAATGATAATTATTTAAAGTAAAATACTTTAAATATATGCACATTGTAAGCAATTTGTCATTTTCAGTTTTTAGAATTCCTGAAATAAGAGAATAGTAATTTCTCTTGTCACAGCAGCCAGATCTCCTTTGCACATTTTCAGCACTCTTGTTCAGCATCTGAAAATACATGTTTCCCTCATTCTAACATAATTTGTTGGACCTAGAATCCTGTTCTTTTCATTGCATAAGAGTACATAGACTTAGGCTGATTAATTCAATCCTAATGAAAGAAAAACAGAGGAAGAAATAGGAAATTAGACTTGATTCTCTTTATTTAATATTATTTTCTTGAATTAAGTTATTAAATTGCCACTTAGAATATTATAAAGGCTTTTTTAGTTTTTTAGTCAATAACTCAAACTTTTCTCTATATTGTTTTAAAAGAACTGCCAAACATTTTTACATAAAATATGTTTAAAGCTGTGAAGCATAGAACTCTCATGCCTGGAGGCAGAGAGAGTAAAAGGGGAAGAAATATATGCAGTACGAGCTCCAGGTTACTGGTGACAAGTATCTATTTGTGTCACAACAGGTTATCTATACTGCTTTTTGTTTATATACGTTTGCATTTTTTTCAGCAAAAGCACCTTGTCCTGTTTTGTTTTGTTTTGTTTTCTGATACAACATTTAGAAACTATAGGAAAACATTGAATATTTAGGAAAGGGGTCTGCTGTCCAAGGAATACAAATATTTGGAAGCAACATGTCAGCAAATAGTAAAATATTATCAGACATAATGAAAGCAACTCTTTACTTTTTTGGAAAGCCTTTTCAATGGGCAGAGGATCAAAGCTGGTAACCATGCAGAGCATGTCTGTGCATGAAAAAGGAGTGACATTTGAAGGGAGCCTAACTTCATGTCAAGACGGAAATTTGAGAATCTGATCTTAGTGCTTGGAAATTCATTGGCCACTGTCCAATACTTTATGAAAATTATACACTAAATAGGTAAAATGAAATTTCTTGACCATTCTTATAAGTTTACTACTGGTTTTGATTTTTCATAAAGTTTAAAGAGCCTCCTTATTTTTGTTTAAAATAAATGGGGGAAAATGTATCAATATTGATACAGCTCTGGGAGACAATGCCCTAGCAGTTCCTATGTGTTAGAATGGTGTAAAATGTTTTCAAATTCTGAAATTTTCTTCATTTTCAATTAAGAAATTTTCTTTTCCATGTAAAGCTTGCTTTTTGTAGTAATGTATTGTTTATATTTGCTATTGATAACAGGCTTTTAGCCCTTTATGTGTGAAAAACAAACTATTTGAAACCATAGTGTTTCCTTCTTGAATATAATGGATATATAACTGAGCATGCATGAGAAAGTCCTCGAATGAGTATAGTCATAAAAATAGTTTAACAGAAAAAAAATGGTTAGCAAATTAAATCATCTCATTTATCTTGATGGTAAACTAGAAATAGATTAACCATTCTTCTAATCTCAGCAATTCCATCAAAATGTTTTCATGACCATAAGAAAGTTGCCTAATGAAAGAAATTATGGTCATTTAAGTTTCTTTCTTAAAAGAACCCTTAACTTGGTAATCTGCTGCCATTTTAGATGTCCAGAGATACTCAAGACATTGAAATGAAACTAGAAGAGAAATCAAATAATTTCTTGAAGATTTCATCCCTTTCAGAGTGTCAGCAGGACACCAGCTAGTGCTGAAGTGACACCAGGAACTAAAGTTTTTGCATTTGGAACAGTCCCTTGATAGAATGTTAAGTTGAGAACAGGATTTATGAGATAATTCATTTCATTCTGAACACAGTATTGAAATATCTTTGAAAAACTGTCTCGTGTTTTTTTTCACTAGCAGACTTGTCTTTTCTGTGAGATTACAGGTTATGGTATGAAAACCCGGGTGTGTTCACGCCTGCTCAGCTCACTCAGATCAAGCAGATATCTCTTGCCAGAGTTTTGTGTGACAATGGTGACAACATAACCAGGGTACAACATGATGTCTTTAAGGTGGCTGAATTCCCACATGGATATAGTAGCTGTGAAGATATTCCTAAACTGGACCTCAGGATGTGGCAAGATTGCTGTGAAGGTCTGTATAGAGGTCGATTTGGGGGCAGTAAGGTGTGTGCACTTGGTAAAGTGTCTATTTATTTTAAGAAGATATTTTACTATTTTTTGGGTTTTGTTAAGATATTACAAGTTCTAATCTGAAGCATAGCCCCTGTAAAGTGGGAAATCATTCCATATTTTATATTAAATAAACACCGCATGAAAATAGCATAGATTTGAGCACTGCAAGGTGTAGATAATTGTTTACTTGTTTTCTTTCTTTTGCGGATAAATATTCTCGTTCATGGCCATCTCCTTCAAAAGTTAGGAGTGTGGGGTAATTTATTTTTCCTGAAAAACAAGCTTTTTTTCTCCCAAAATAGGATTTGTTTAGCTGCATGGAGCACAGGACACTACTTGGTGGCCTGTATGTTGCCTTCTGTCTCTCAGATTTTCTGCGTGGCCTCTCTTCAGCCATCGTCACATCAGAATTCACTGCAGCTGTAACGTAGTTAGAATCCATTCCCAAGAGAATCTTCTGGATCATGCAGAATGATTTTCAGTAGCATCAACAACAAAATGCTTCAGAGGACAATGACCTCTCTTTCTTGAGATCTCCTTGACAATGTCATTATAATTTTCTTTGGACGAAGTTACACGACCAGGCTGTAAAAGGATATTCAGGAATTTTGGGAACTTTGCTCTTGGACTCTGACTATTGAAAAATTGCTGCCAAACAAATTCCTAGTATGAAAAGCCTTGCTCTTATTTGAGAGGATAAGGGTAGTATTGGTCGTTAATATTAGAATCTTATCATAGTCCCTAATATATTTCAATACTAATAACTTGTAGATTTGCTGATGAAAGGTATCCAGATCTGTGTTCTTCATCTTTTTTACTGCTGATTCTCTTGAGTTTACTACTGCTGAGTAGGCTATTCAATATTCTCTTGAAAGACATGCATGACTAAAGAACTGGTAGATTTCATTTTTGAAAGAAGTCACAATCTTCCACTAGTGTCTTGTCTATTTAACTCTTCTGGTAAGATAAAATTGCCCACAATGGCAGACTTATTTTGTGATATGGCTCAGAATTTAAGGCAGAAAGTAAAAGTTAAAGTGATGGAGGATATCTCTTCACTCTGCTACAGATACAGTAAATACTGAGGAAGGATTTATAGTAGTGTGACTGTACCATGAGAACAAACTCATATATCACTAACAATTAAAAAGGTAGATAGAGATTTACTATTCAAAGTTACTGCATAACTTAGCTTTTAAACTGGTTACTGTATTGTCTTATCCAGTACACAAGTCTTTAAAAAAAAAAAATCACTCTCTAAGAAAATTCCTCCTCGGAAGACTTTGTTCAAAATGTCAGTTATCAGCGTGAGACTAACAGAAATAAATACTTTAAATTTCAATAGGATATTGTACTGTATTCCCCGTATACCATATCTTTCAGGCCTTACTCTAATTTTTACAGCTATTTTTTTATTGGTAGGTTACTTGGGTTTTTTAAAACAATGTTTACCAGGTTTGCCATTCCCAAATTAATGATAATAGTTTCTAAAAAGCTAGATATGATTGAAATATTGTAATTTTAATACAAAGTCTTCCAGAATCTCTTGAAAATATTCCCTGACAAATGCCAGAAACATTGGGAGAAAATCAATTATCACTCTTTGAATGCTTTACCATAAATAAAGCACATTCTTCCAATTCAGGATAAGATCACTTTGCCATGGTTCGTGAAGCTTGACAGACAGTTTCACAAATACATTTTTATATTGATTTGGAAAAAAAGCAAAGCTGTTCTGAGAAATTATGTGTTGATTCTCTAAATATTATGCTATCACTGAGTCCTTTAGAAGAGATTCTGTCTTTGCAAAGTCTTTAGAGTATTCTTGTGTTCAACAACCCAGTTTGCATTTTCATTCAAGAAAGTTGCTACCAGAGAGTGCCACTGGCTTCAGTGCAGTTAGACAACTGTCAAGAAAAAGAAAGGGTAAATGTTTTGTAAAAGATTTCCTATTTGTATCCCCTTTTTCTAAACTCCTGAAGCCTTTCAGGGGTTAATGAAGAGAAAGTGAAGTATACATGGCTTGAACTGCTTTCTTGCATGGATGAATGACTGTGATGTTTTCTGTGGGAATCCAGTTTAGGTAACTGATGTAAAAAATCTCCTTGCTTCCGTGGCCGCCGCTCCTCTGAGGTGGGGCATACACTCAGGAACAGCTTTTACTTTCAGTTGAATGCATTAAAGGGGTTTGTTTATTTAAATTTATTATTGTTTGTTGTTTAAAAGAAAAACAATTAAACCCTTCTCCACGTTTAAAATGCTTCTAATGATTTTTAAATTAAAATTAGCCTAAGTTTAAATTTCCAGTACAGAATATTGCTCATTGCACTTTATGTATGTCTCGTAAGCGGCCCATGTGTTCAGCTGTTTCAGCCTGTTTAAAAACACATCTGGTTTTGTTGTCCTTCCTGTTTTGTTAAAACTCAAAATACTTTTCCATATGGAGAATTGAAAAATTTCTTAGTTACAAAAATCTGCCTTGTAGATTTTATGAATAAAGCTAGTATTTACTTATTACAAAGCTAAATTTACTTATTACAAAGTATTATTCTTCTTTATAATAATAAAAAATTAGATTTCAGAATTACTAGTTTATGATGGCAGAATTACTAGTTTATGATGGCAAAAAGTAGGAGTTCCACTGAACTCCACAAGTTTCCTTCTGTTTTCCTTCACTTTCTACCTTTCTTTGTCTTGTCAGAGATGATGAGTAATTGCTGGATTTGCTGCTGCTCTTTATTTGTGCAAAGAGCACTCGAGCTTCAGATTTCCCAAACAAGAAACTTTTGGTGCTTTATTTCAGGCTCTCAAGTGCAAGAAGTGTATTTTGAATTTGGTTTTTTTTTTAAGTTATCAGTGTATGTTTTCATGGTTACTCAAATGTGAGTCTTTAAATTTTATTTTCTTTTGTTTTATTTTGTTTTGGTTTGGGTTTTTTTTGTAAGCTGAAATAAAAAATTCTTTAACCTTTTGTTTTATGTCAAAACCCATGAGGTTTCACATGGACCCAGGAGGACAAAGGACAATGACCCTGGAGGAAGTGATTCAGATAAGATACAAGTCATCCTTATAAGTTTAAACTGATTTAGAAAAATTTTTCTTAACTACCTCTCAGTTAGTGAACAGCCTATCTCCTCTCTCAGATATTGTTCTTTTTCCTTTCTTGGTTATTTAATTCACGAATACAGCCTTATACAAATTATGATCAAACATGTTTAAATCCCACTGAATTTCATTAGAAGAGTTAAGACACATTCTTAATCTGAATGGTTTCAGTAGATTAGACCTATATTTATGAACTATTGTATTTTAAGACCAAAAGAACAATTATGCAGTCTATTGCTTCTCTACTGACAACATTAATCTCTTACTATGCACTTCTCATTATGTCCTTTAATCTTCAGTGAAAATACTAAACAGCACTGGGCTAAGCACTAAATTCTGCGGAATACAGTGGAAATAACACTTTAAAATATTAACAGAAATCTCTGTTAGACTGGAAGTTCTTTTTTGACAAAGGATATTGTTCACCAAGAACGCCTGAAAATACCAAAATAATGTGATTTATGCCTGAAAACGTTTTGTCTTTACACAGAACTTGTATGTTTTGGTCAGGTCATATATTTTTGCTTTCTACATTCAAGTTATCTTTTTACATTTAAATTTACATTTAAAGACAGTGTCTGTTAGCTTAGTAAAAATTCAGTCTATGCCAGGCTACTAAAATTAGGTTCCAGGGTCTATAATTATAAGGATGTCATCCTTTTTATCTTTGAGTGGAAGTACATTTAATAAAGCCCAGTATTTTTGTATGATTACAAATTTTACTGAAAGAATCAGTATTTTTGTTTGTATTTCATCCAAAGCGAAAATATTTTCTCTTTCTCAGGTATCTGTGATCCATTAAATACAATTCTACTTTCATAAACATAAAATAAGGAGACTTTAGTTAGGACATTGCTTTGTCTTTGCCACCAGGAGTTTCATGCCAGTAGTTGCCATTCCTTGCAAAGAGCAACAGGGAAGCAAAAGCCTTCAATCATTGTGTTTAAATTCAAACTCCTGAGTGAGGTGCTAGATCTGTCAAAGTCCCACTGCTGGCAATAGAGAGATGTCTCTGGAGGACAGTCAGGCTGCAATCTCGACTTACATCAGTGTTCATTGACTCTAAAATCAACATGGGTAGGAAAGCATCCTAATTGAAGTGTCTCAGTGATTTCTACAAATCTAGGCAGCCGGATGATTTCCTTCTTTCCTGTGGACTCTTGCTGCCTTTGTAAGACACTGTTGACTTCACAGTCTGGTGGGCAGGACAGTTCTTAGGGTCTTTATTTTAAGAATTTTGATGGATTTTCAGTCTGTTTGAAATTACTTTTTCTTACCGATTGGTATTCCAAAAACTGCATGTTTTTGATCTTCAAAATCCCCTAACTAGTCCTATTTAATTTTTCCACTGGATAAGTTGGATTTGCTTTGGTTTGGTGTCAAGAACCTAATGTTTCTCCTTTATCTTACCTGCAGACCATCCAAGACCTATTTAAATCAAGAAAGCATGATATGTTTTTAAATGTCTTTAGTCTATCATTAGCTATATGTTAACAAACTGGACATTTGCCCTCCCAACAGCATCTGAACCTTCCAGTTCTGATAGTAGACTGATCTCGAAGCTCAGTCTGTAAACTTTGAGATCAACTACAGGAAACATTTATTCTTAAAATTCCCCAGTATATCAGGTGGCAGATGACAATCTGAGTTGCTACTTCATCTTCTACCTTCTATACCTTTTCCTTTTCAGATGTTTAAGTAGTCTTTATACAAAATTATCTGAGAAGATTACTGTTGGATTTCAGACCACCACATTACGTTTTTGGTGCTGTCTAATTTATCTTTTGTTAGAAAGTCTTATTCAACAGAAGAAATGAAATATACAGTGCAACGTGAAGGGTTGTGGCCCATTTTGGCAATAACAAAACCAGCTATTTTGAGTTAGGGCTTCATTTCCTGTGAAAAGTCACTTTCCTATGTTGTGCGAATTTTAAGTAGCTGCTTTGTGAAAACATCTACTCAAAAAATCATTTTACATCAGATATTTTCAGTATTTCTCCACCCTTTTACTGGTCCCACTGGCATGTCTACAAGTTCTTAATACAAATGCTTACAGTAACAGCACCCTAATTTAGTACAATAAATCTTGGAGAATCAAACTAGTATCAAATAGAAATATGTCCTTTGCTTCACATTTCACTCAGTCTTTCAAGTTGTTTTGTTTTAATCTACTATTAGATTAATTCTCCATGGCCTAGATCTTGAGGAGTGATTCATAGAGAATTAAGACTGCCCTATAATTCTCTGTCAGGTTCTTTATTATCCAATTTACATAATAGTTGCATTTTTAAAACTTTATGGGAAACAGGAATTTCTAAAGATGTAAACATGGCTTCCATATACAAATAGAAATGCTAATTTCTTTATGGACAGGGTGGTTATGCATTGGAACAGGCTGCTCAGGGAGCTGGTGGGGGTGTCATCATCCCTGGAAATGTTCAAGAAATGACTGGATATTGCATTTAGTGCCATGGTCTAGTTGACAAGGTTGTTTTTTGGTCAAAGGTTGGATCTGAAGATATCAGGGGTCTTTTCCAGCGTAAATGATTCTGTGATTTTGTGTGATTCTATAAATGGATCAGCTTGACAGTTGCAGTGTAAGAACAGCTAACTTATGGAAGAAAAAACTGTCCATAGTGAAAAAGAATTCTTAGGTTGCTTTTAAATATTCACTTTTTCTGCAGAAAATCAATTGGAATGGGTATAGTTAATCTGGGGACATTTTAATTAAGCTGGGGGGGGGGGGGGAAGAAGAATTTCAAGCTTTTTTTTTTTTACTT